>CATIWR010145345.1:0-28979 GCA_949677035.1 Omphalea diandra
TGGTAAAAATAATTTAGAGATAATTTATCAAATATTTTAATATCAAATTTATATAAATTATCAATTATTAATAACAGTTATATTTATAATTAAGAAATTATAATTAAAAAAGGAATGTACATTTCTGTTATGTGGAATGTATATTTCTGTTATGTGGAATGTACATTTCTGTTATGTGGAATGTACATTTTTAGCGGTATCGGTTTCGGTATACAGCGAATACCGCATAATTTTAGCAGTATCGGTTTTGGCGGTTTTCGTGGTACTCGGTATCGGTATCGGTATTATGATTTTTCGGTTTCGGTATTCGCGGTATCGGTAAAATTCGCGGTTTCGGTATTCGCGGTATACCGATTACACCCCTAAAAATCCTACAGCAAAATGATGTCATCTCATAGGCTAGACAAGACTTACAGTGAAATGGCTTTTCTGCCCTCGAGCTGCCCCCCACCCCATGCAAAATAATGTTGTTTTAATTGGCTTTAAAGGATAGTTATGTCTTTTCATTCCATTCTTCGTTTGGTACCCACCGCCTCCCTTCTTCTTCGTCAGATTTCTCTTTCCACTCTTTTTTTCCACAATCGAACGAGCGAAATTTAAAAATAAGAATTTAATGCTTAATCATAGTCATTTATATGTTATTTGTGCATACAAAATCGATGTGTTAACATGATTGCATTTCTCTTTAACGCACCACTTGGAGATTCAGAGCTTGCGATTAGGGTGGGAACTATGGGATCTTCTGAAGCAATTATGTTGGCTGGATTGGCATTTAAGAGAAAGTGGCAGAACAAGAGAAAAGTTGAAGAGAAGCCTTGTGATAAGCCTAACATTGTCATTGGACCTAACAATCAGGTGTATACGGATATTGTCAATCCCTAATTTTTATTTATTGGGATCGAGTTTTTATCTCATAATATAAGAAGTCAGAATTAGATTAGAGAGTTTATGATTAGAAAAAATGGAAAATTCTAATGATTATCAGGATTAATTTCAGGTGCGTTGGGAGAAATTTGCGAGGTACTTTAAAGAGTGGAGTTGAAGGAAGTGAAGCTCAGAGATGACTATTATGGGGTGGACCCAGTGAATGCACTGGAGATGGTTGATGAAAACACCATTTTTGTAGCTGCTATTCTTGGCTCCACTCTTTACAAAGAATTTGAAGGTGAAAAATTCTTAAATGATCTTTTGCTAGAGAAGAACAAGCAAATTGGGTAAACTTTCTTCCTCTTCTCTTTAATCATTTATTTCTATCTATTAAATTTATTTAGATCCTCATATTATTTGTTTCACCGGGTTCATTCAATACTTTAATCATTTATTTCTATCTATTAAATTTATTTAGATGCTCATATTATTTGTTTCAACGGGTCCATTCAATATTTTTAACTTTTTTCTTTAAGTTCTACTGGAGGAAGGCTTAAAAAAAAAAAAAAAAAAAAAAAAAAAAGACCAAAAAAAAACATAAATAACTAGCTGGTTCGTTTTTCATTAAAAAAAAACTAAAATTAATACATGAAAAAACTTCTTAACAAAAATTTTTGGACTCTATGAAATTATTATGATTGAAATATATGCATACTACTAGGTTAGATTCATCACTTAATATAGAATATCAAGAGGAAATAATGTAATCAAGACAAGGACATCCTTGTTTCTTAGTATTTCATGGAACAACTTACGCATAATAATAATCTGTCCGTATTTGATTTGCATAGAAAACACCATACAAAATTAATTTGTAAGAAAAAATAGATAAAATTATGTAGATAAAAAATTTTTTTAAAAAAAGAATCAATCAACTAATTGCAACATATTCTCTTATAAGTTTAAGAAGTCCTTTATACTTTATCTCAATCATTCTTTAATACTTCATATTGATTATAGATATTAAATTGATAAAATCGTTAATAGAATTCTTTAATTTTTTAATCAAATCTTTTTTTATTTTTATTTTTCATGAAATAAGAACCCATTTATTTATTCTTTGATATATTGTGTTTATATTTGATTTTGATTCTGACATGTGAATATGAATGCGTCATGAAATACCTAACAGATTGAATTTGGTTGATTATTGTAATTGCATGGATTTTGTCCAAAAATTTACTAGTTTTGGAAATTATAATTTCTACCTTAAAATCCTTAAATGACAGTATTTTATTTTAAAGAATTGCCCATATTGTTTTTTTTCTATTTTTATCTTTGTTTAACGAAGATATAAACCTTTTGATTATTATTCTTTTTATATATATATTTCTCTATTCATTGGATGTGGAAATATTGATTGTCAAATTGCATGCAATTGTGTCTGTGTATGTTTTGAGATATCTGAAGGTTTGTTTTTATTTTTTGGGCTACATTTGATAATGGTGTAATCAAAATGTGATGATGGAATTATGGTTTATAGTTCTGTTGAAACTTTAGTCAATTACATTCCATGGAATATAGCCTTGGTGTTAGCATGTGAAATGAATGGATTGGCACATTAGTTTTATTCAAGTTAATGAGATGATGATGTGCTCTTTTCTGGGTAACTAGGGTTTTTATGCTTTGATGATAATATGGATTCATGAGGATTGAACTGTTCACAAGGAAACCTGACAAGCCCTCAAAGTAGACGGTTGGATCTAGTGATAGATCTTAACTAATCTCTCCCTCCTCAAATGAAATTTTTTTTTTGAATTTCTAGAATAATTCAAATAATAGAACACATAATTAGCATGCTTTGATGTGTCAAAATCAAAAGGGAAGGTCCCAGAACTTAATTGATCTATATAAATAAAAAGAAAACACTAATATGAAATAATAAATAAATTATAATATAAGTTTAAGCCGCATAATACCACATGAAATTGCATAAGACAATCTCATATAAGTGATATAATGGCTGAATATACATTCATATATGCGATCGTACTTTTAATTAACAATCATATCTAATAATCAAATTATTTAAATATTTACTTTTTCATCCAAATTAAGAATCGAATAAATGAAATTAGAGTTCACTCTCTTTAAAATAAGTTCTAGTTTAATGAAATAAAAAATCAATTAGAATCAGATATCTTTAAAATAGAGTTCAATTTACTCAATTAAGGTTCACTTTTTCCAACTAAATTAGGATTTGTCTTTAATAAAATAAAAGCATAGGTGGCTACTGCTGAGAAATTAAGTACAATAGTAGAGGCAGGATAAAAGCTAAAATTGCCAGTGGTTGCTGTCACTGGATATTCTAGAGGTTCCAAGGGTAGAGTTTATAAAGGATTCAAGGTAATCTTGAAAGATGAATTAATTTTTTTCTTTAATTTTAATAAGAATTAGTAGGAATTGGATCTGAGTTGGAGATCAAACTTTTATTTCTACCACTTTATGTTCATATATCATTACTTGGTATCAACAATGTTAGGTCATAATCTCACGATACAAAAAAAAAATTGGTTTGGATTAATCATCTTGTGCATGACACTATATTTTGAGTCTGGGTTTAAAAGATTATAACTTCTTCAACATTATTGATTGGCTTTCTGATTGAATTTGGTTTCTTAAATTTACAAAAATGCTATTTTAGTCAGTTAAGGAACTGTACTATCTGATCGAGCACTTGATGGAGTGTAAGCCGTTTTTGGAGGTAGAGGTGAATTTTAAAATTTTCAGCATTATTGATTAGGCTTCTGATTAAATTTTAACTTAATCTTCTCTTGGTTTCGCTATTCTTGCAGCCACTGCTATCCCAGATATTAATATAATCCATTACCTTCACCATTTCTTATGTTTCTATTTATTTTGATGTAAAGTTAATGGCCATAAATTGTTATGTAAGATTGATTCCATCAGTTTCATTTCATTTAATTTGAAAGAATTTTTCTCTTTTTTAGTTCTTAAGATATTTGTTTTTAACTAAACCCACTTGGCTTATAAATTGCTTAGCTAATTGTGTATTTGACTTTTTGAGCTCAAATTTTCGTATTGATCAATTTAGGTATTTATGCTTGAATTTATAGATTTGTGCTAAGAGTTTGGAGCACATGCAGCTGAAAGGCTAGAAATTTCACTACAAAGTTATAATTTTTAGCATATTTACTGGATATTTTCTTTCATTGGTGATGTCATAAGCAATATTAATGCCCTTCTAGAATTTTGTGAATGGTGTAGATTATTTTATTCCTATTTTCATAAGCAATATTGATGCCCTTCTTGCTTTTTACGAATGGTGTTATATTAATTTCCATATGAAGATTGCCCATTTGATATTTGGGTCATACTTTTGTTTAGAAATCTTAAGCAAGCAAAAGAGTACATGCATAAAGTACACTGCTCTACAGAAAGATGTAGGGCTGCTTGGCAAGTTATAAATGAGGTGAAGGCAAATTGATATTTATTTAAAATTTTGCGTGTGGACAAACTGTGATATATTATTTGTATGTATTTATATAGTATTTGTTGCCCTTTGTGGAAAGGGAGAAAAACCAGATTTCAAGTGTAGACTTCATTCTGATAATGATATGTTCAGGGATCAACACCAGCAATATGTACAAATGTGATGGGCTACCCTATACCTGGAATGCCACTCCCTTTCTGTGGAACAGTGGGCTTTCTGTGATGGGTATTATCCCTTCCTTTTTTTTGCTATATATAGTCATTTAGCATCATTATTTTTCCCTCCATCGATTTGGTTATCCTCCAACTCATTGTAGTGAAATTTTCGTAGATTAACTTTATCTAATTCCTGATGCTAAAGAGTTCTTGAACATCCTTGATAGCTATGGACCTTCAAATGATGCAAAAGAGAACCTGTGTATGCATCGCTTAATGGATGCAGTTCGAATGAACTTGGGCGACTGTAAGTTTGAAGACATAAAGAACCCTGTTTTGGAATAAAGTTGAGAGTTAATTGCCAATGTTGGGTCACTGGAATGATTTATCTGTGTACATTCCATCGTTATTGGCTCTTAATTATAAGACTTAAAATATGGAGTACTAAAGCTAGACTGGTTATACTATTCTTGCGTTTGCTAATAATGACTCTTATTGACACCTTTTTATGCATGTATATATTTAGGCATTATCATATTTTATTGAAACTTATTGGGTTGGCATCTATATTGCAAATTATCAACTAACATATAAAGATATTTGGGTTAAGTGCATAATTTTATTTATTGTAATTTTCTATATCAAAGGGACACGCAAACAGTTGGCGCAGATAAAGTATTATATATTTCAGAATGAAAATTAATATGATGTGGTATAAATAAATAAATTAGCATTTGCATGCGGTACCTTTTTGTCTGTAACAAAGGCTATATCTCAATCAATTTGGTTAAAGAATTTTTATTTTAAAAAAATAGAGAAATGAAAATGAAATTTGACTTTGGTAGTTATAGTTATTTTTTATTTTTAATGAATATGTTTTATTATTACGTTTTTAAATTATGATATCATTGAAGTTTTTATATAATAAAATAAATGATACAAAATAAGAAAAAATAAATGAATTTAATTGGCAGTATCGCGGACTATTTTACTAGTTTGCAATAATGTTAATAGATGTGGAGTTTGATGAGTATAATTTTCATTTTTGGGAATGATGGAGGGAATGCGAATTGATAATTATCTCATTTTAGTTTGATTTAATAGTATAATATATGAAAGGACTATAAAATATAAAGGAATTTTAGTGTATTTTCTTAAAAAAATATGTATATCATGGCAAAATCTATGAAATTGCTAGATTTTACTTTATTTTTAGAAACAAAAATAATTTAATTATGGAAATTATTAAGAAGTAATTATTAATATAGTTTTTTTAAACTTGTTTTAATATAAAGATATGAAGTTAAAAGAAATTCAAAGAAAATACACAAAATTAAATAAAAAAATCGCAGTTTTGGACACCATTCGTGATGGTAAAACCCAACTAAAGATTGATGGAAGTTTAAAAAAATTTTTTAAAAAAATTGTATTCAGCAAAACGAAAAGGTTTTCTTATTTTCTCAAAAAATATTCAAATATTCAATAATTTATTTATCCTTTTGAGAATAATGTTGAATAGTTTCTATTTCATTGATTTATATTTTACTTGGTATGTCATATATAGATATTTTATTTGACATATACGATTTTTAATAATTTTTCATAATTTTTTTGTTATTAATATATTTGATTAATTAATTAGTCATATTTATGTTAAATTGTGTTGAGGTGAGGACGTATTTTTTTTCATTCAAAATCTTGCTGTTTATAACAAAAAAAAAATCAACATGCATATAAGAATTATAATCATTTTAATTAAAAACTTTTTAGCATCATATTTAAATATAACAATAAATTTCAAACACCAAAATATTTGTAAAATAAATTATAAAAATCAAAAATTATTTTGTAAAGTTTTAATTACATCCCGAGCTTTTAATTGGATCAATAATTTTTAATTTCCTAAATTAATTTTAAATCAAAATTTGGTATACTTTTTTAATTAGTTTACTCAAACCAAGATTAAGTTTAGATTACAATTAAAATAATATATTAGTTTTTAGATCAATTTAATCATATTGTCATAAAAATATTAATTTTTTTTGTATTTATATAAAAAATTATTATTTTTATTAAAAGAAATGAATTATTTTTATATGTAAATGATAAAATTTTATTTGTATATTTAAACCATTAAAAAACTAAGGTAATAAAAATAAAAAAGCCTTAAAATTTTTTTCCCTTGTAAGAAGAATATTCTTTTTAAAATGTTCATGTTATGCAATTGACTTTTTTTTTTTTTTATATATATTTTTAACAATGTTTTCTTTTAAAAAAGCTGAAATAAGTTTTTGTTACTTACAAATATGAAAATTAATTTTTATAAACTTTTAAAGCAGAGAGATGAAGAGATTTTAGGGATTAGAGTATTAAATATTTAGTTTTCAAAATTTAAATATAAAATTATTTTTATTATGGAAATATAAAATAATTTTTTTATAAAATTATCAGTTAATCAAAAAAATAAAATTATTATTTCAATTAAAATGTAAAATTAATTTTGAGTTCAGTTAAAATAACTTAAAAAAATATAAGAGACAATTTAGTTCACATATATACTATTTTGATTTTGAGTATAATTGAAATAATTTTGACAAATTAGTGTACAATTGACATAGTTAAAAACTTTCTATATAATATTTTTTAAAAATATTTAGATTTTTTAAGTCATTAAGCCTTTAAAATACATTAGCTAGTTCATTTTATATTTTTCATTATTGTCTTAATATATTATGATAGTTTTTAGTACATTTAGACTAAAAATTTTATTTCAAAATAAAGATTCTATGTATCTTAACTTGAGATACACAGACTGCTATTATAGTTCTATTTCAAAACAGTTGACACCCATCCTTTAGAAGAAAAGGAGTATCATGTTCACAACTTTAAAGGCTCAACAAATAGAACCCAAAACTGGCATATCTTTAGAGTTCTTTAGCTTATCTGTAATCAGCCATGGTCTATCTTAAGATATGCCTAGCATTGACAGTTCATTCTTGCTCATTCTTAAGATTTGTATTAGTAGTTGTTCATGTAGTCATATCTGCATATGCTTCCAAGGGAAATAAGTTCTCGATCCACATAGCACCGTTCATGGCAATTGAAACCAGCAATTGCAAGCTCAACATTATTTTCAATTGCAATAGAAACACATAATTTCCAGAAATGCAGTATATATGTATTGTTTCAGTAGGAATAGATAACAGGGAGGTAGAGGCTAACAATAATCTGCAATACAACCAAAGGTTAAACTGCAAAAAGAACTTTCAGATATGCAATGCGCCACAAGATGATATATCCTAATATGCCATACAGAAAATAAGATGCATGCTTCTGTTCTAAAGTAATAGAGGTGCATCAACTGATCAGGAAGAACCAGTGACCTCACAACCAATTTTCCTGTATATGTAGAATGAAATAATTCACACCTGAAGACATAGAATTAAGTGACATCTGTAAATTGATGCCAGCTTAACTTATGGAGCTCATGTTCTGAAGGAGAATTATAATTGCCAAGATGAAATATTGAACTCTATTTGTATCAACAACAATAAAAAATTCAATTCAGCAGTTGCTTTAGGAATATCACAGGCTCAGAACATATTTGCTTCTCCCAATTCCTTTCATCTTTAAATATGATAAAGAAATCCAGCAAGCTATAGGGCACTTGATTAGATTTAAAAACACTATAAATTCTCATAAAACCAAAACCTCAATTATATTCCTTATTTTTGGAGAAAAAATTATGCTCAAACAATGTACAACTTCCATGGCTTGTCAACATAAAAGTTAAATCCAGTGTATTTGGAAGTGAATATAAAAAAGTCACCTTTTGTAAAAGAAACATTGATTACTGCACACTTGCAATTTATTTCGTCAGGTTACCAAAATACCAGAAAAGCCTGAAGCATCTAATAGAATGAACCCTTTCACGAAGCAATCAAGAAAAAAGGGAGTCAAATCATTAAACTCCATTGTTGTTCATTAACTCGGATGCTAGAGACGCCCTTCGAGCTGGAAGAGGCCACCATCTGCTAAGCCCAAAACCCAGATGAGACTGTTGCTTTTTATTGCATTTATTTCCAACTTTGTCATAAAGGATGGTGTAGTTTGAGCTGCTTACGTTTCTGAAATAACAGAATTTATGATCATCATATTTGTAAGCCTGCTGTGTACTTCCCACTCCACTGACCACCAAATTGTTCTTTACAACCATAACTCCCTGTCCAGTCTGCAAATTGTTTAGATAGCTGATCCCAAATCCAAAATTAGCATCTTTAAATTTATCCTCATTGAATCCCAGTGTGACATTAGTAACATATGATGAAGCATCATTTCCTTGATCAAAGAAGTCAGAGTACATGTCAACTTGAAAGTTTTTAGCAGATTTAAATGAGTGAATGGAAGATTTAAATTTTGTGAAAGAAACGCTGTCATTAAAATTAATTATCTGATTCACGATCTGCAAATTCCCATTCTTTTCCATCTCCATTGAGTTGCTATATCCAAAGTGTTGATCAAAATTGGAAGTGATCTTTCCAAAAGAAGACTTCACCCATCCACTTGAGGATATGGACCTCCGTGCATTTGTCAAGAATGTTCCATTCAAATCCTTGAAATTTGACACCAAAGAATAAACTAGAGGCCAACTCTCATGATTCAAAACCTTCCCTTCAGTTCTTGTGCTCTTGTGGTCCAACCAAAGATGCAAATTTGCATCTATGTACCAAACATTCAAAGCATTGGTCACCACAAAACCTAACTCATGGATCTTTCCATCCAATATATTCCCTAAAAATGGTGTAATTTCAATATCATAAGATGGCAGATTGAATGACCCAATGCCAGAAATGGGTCTCCACAGGAGAGGATTGACACCACCTGTATAAATCACAGTAAAAGGCCAAATTGCACCAACCTCAACTCCATCAAGACTAACAACAACCTCCCTAAAAGGACCGTTTCCAGGACTACCAGTAAGATTATTAGCAACAATATACTCATCAGGATAATTAGAATACCAAAATTCATCGTTCTCATGAAAGGAAACATAAACCTCCATTACAGCCCTATACACATTTTGAGGAATCTGAAATCCCTTCAACTGGGTATTAGTAGAATTCTGAATGTCAAACCACAACCCATCATTCAATGGAAGATTTCTAGAAATGGGTAGGATCAAATCAGCTTTATTAGCATTTGCATTATCCAAATGATTAAATCCATACCTATCAGCATAACTCAATTTGTCTTCCGCAGGGTAATAATAAAGAGTAATATTCACATGGTAAACCCCAGTATAAGTACTATCAACAAGATTTCCCATATAAACAGCAAATTCTTGGGTCTCATTCTTAACAAGCAAAGAATGATACCTTGTTATATCCTTCTGCACAGACCAGAAAATCCCAGTTGCTCTTGGCTCCGCCGTGCAACTCCTAAGAAGCTCAACACCACCTAACCAAACCCCAAAAATGCGATCAAATTGTCTTCCTTTACAAGTAGCGTTCCACTCAAGAACAATCTTGGAGAAGTGTTGAGATGGGCAATGAGAAGGAGGGGTATAGTTTGCAAGAACTGGAGGTTTGCCATAGGTAAATCCAAAGTCATGTTGTAAAACAGTTTGCACACAAGGTTTTGTCTTGGGGACACTAATGGGTTTTGTCACTTCGAAGAAAACAGTAGGTGGGGTGTCATTGATGGGTTTTGAAGCAGGTGTGGAGATGAGTTCTTCGTCAAGGAAATTTAATTTGAGAAGGGTTTTGGCTTTATGAATGTTAGCTGTGGAGGGGACGGCCTGGAGAAAGAAGAGGAAGGAGAAGAAGAGAGGGAGAAGAAGAGAGGTAGCCATCGATGGGTAATGTCGTGTCGTGTTGTTGGTTTTTGTTGGTCGTACGTTTATATATCCCGGATAAAAAGATAAGACGCATTATTGGAGTGAATGACGCAGCATAATTTTTTGGACAATAATACAGCGGGGATAACGACAGTATCAAAGCTGCCTCAAAAAAAAAAAAGAAAAAAAAAAAGAACAGCATCAAAGCGAATATGATTTTTATTTTTATAAATTTTATATTAAATTCATTGTATATTATTTATTTTTATATTATATCATATTAATTTTTATATCATATTTTCACTTTTTATAATTATATAATATTTTCACTTTTTATAATTATATAATATTTAAAAGCATTAAATATAATCTGATGTCTTCTGATTATTTTAAATAAATATCATGCCATTACATAAAATGAATATAAAATTTGATAAAATATAAAATTAAATTGAATATGAAATATGAAAAAAAAAAAGAAAAAATATAATTTTAGTTGCACCATACTGTTAGTATCGCCAAAGATTTTGGTGAATGGATTGTGTAGGTACAATGAGTGAATGGTGGGATGAGAAACAAAAGAGGTCGAAAATGTTTCCATGAAGAGAGAAAGTTAAGATGGAAGTTTGGGTTGGAATTGAATTGACTCATAAATTTAGAGAAACAGTGACTTGGTTTCGTAGATAAAACTTTGCTGGCATTGAATATATATAGAGATATGTGGTTGACCTGATCCACCACATGTAATTATGAATTATCCACACAAAGTAGGAATTAAGAAAATAACAGTTTTTTTTTTAATTTTAAAACTGGTAATTTATATTTTAAGAAATTTAAATGTATATAGCATGGATTTAGTTAGTGAATCACTAAATATATGTGATGGATTCAGATTATATTGATTTTCTTTTCTTATGAAGAGTGAAAATTTTTTAAAAAATATATCAACATACAAACAAAATTTTTTAAAAAAACTCAAGCAAATAAACAAGGATAGGTCAAAGAGTTGTATTGTATTTAGTTTATGTTTAGTTACATTTTAGAATGAGAAATAAAATATTATTCCTAAAATGAATGTTTTATCTTTTTATATTTTAGTTTTATATCTATGGGAGTTAAATATGTTGATTCCTAAATTTTATCTTAATGTACTATTTAGTTCTTTATTTTTTAAAATTATATTAAAATATCTTTATAATTTGATTATGTTAGACAAACGTATTATTCTATTAAATTTTCAATTAAAATCATATGACATTTATTATACTCATTTTTTCATTTTTACTAAACCCTTTTTAACTGAAAATTCCATTCACAATATCAGAAACAAAATCACAAAATCTGCCACATAAACAACAAACAAATTCAATAAACATTGACACCAAATCAATCAGACATTAAAATGCATTAAATTCAACAAATAAAACACAAAAAGATTATTCTTTACAAAAATCGTGAATCAAATCAAACATTCATCCTATAAGATAACCAAACCTTAAGAAACAACAAGCAAATGCACCAACAGCAAAAACGCACCATGAGCTAGGAGTGAGGAAATTTTTAAAAAAATCAATAAACTGAACTAATACTATTTGATTTTTTCAGTTCAATTTATAAAGATATTGAAATTTCAATTTTCGATTAATTCGATTTTAGATGTTGAAAAATCAAAGAAACCGAAAAACCTAACTTAAAAAATGCATCGTTTAATCTAATCCTAATCTACTTATCTACTTTAGTTTCATTCCTTTCCCACTCAATGCTCCTTTCTCTCTCTTGTCCTCTCATCTCATCTTCCATCTCCCATCTCTCTCTCTTGTTCCTTTTCCATATAAAGTCACTATTTCTCGCCCTTTCACGCTTTATCCTCTTCCTACCATTCCCACCTGGTACTCGTTGTTCCCACCTATCACTTTTGTCACTCATACTCCCCTGCCTAATAATCTGCTTTAGTTGCATCCCCTTCCCACTTAGCGCTCATCTTTATTATCCCTTGGTGCCCTAGAAGAGGGGTTGCATATGATACAAATAAGTATTATAAAATTAAAACTAAGTGCGAAAAAGATAAAAAATCAACACATAAGATTTATAGAGGTTGAACACAACTTTCCTATATCATCTCCTCTAATATTTTTATTAAAACCTTCACTATCTAGATAGCTTAAAGTGTTATCAACAACCTTTACACTAGTAGATTTTAGGCGCTATTAAGCCGTTATAAGTAGATTTACGAGTGCTACTAAAACCTTATCCCAAAATAGTTTCCATATACGATTTTAAACCTTTTATAAAGTATGATTTTTAAGATTTCCCAACCTAAGGTTTTCTCAAACTAAATACAACACTTTAAAATGGGGGAAAAACCTTTCTCACTTAAGCAATAAAAGACACTTAAGAACTTCACACAAGGTTTGCTTGATAAGGTTGAGAATGTGAAGAGAACTTTTAGAAAGTTTATCCTTCAAACTCTGTTTTAAAGATAGTTCTTGCAAGTTTTGAATAATCACTTTCTTTTGATTGCTAGATCATTTTTTGTTCACTTTTTTATTTAAAAAATCTTTCACAATAGAACATTCGCTTATTGAAACAATTCTCTTTTTATTTTTGTTGAGATCGGGTCTTTTTATATCGTGAACAAAGAATTAGCCATTAAAAAGAAAGCTTTTCACTTCACATTGCTTCTTAGCATAAGTAACCCCCATTGAGACATCCCCATGGTCGTTGCTAATGCATAAACCATTGATTTCATGCAAACAAGCAGTTGTCAAGCAAAATGCAACTTTAACAACCATTGGTATTAACGAAACGCTCATTGGTACTAACTATTAGAGAGAAGATTGACTCAACACCTATTTTGACTAATATAATTGTTTATCTTCAATGGTCATTGAACATTCTCAATGCTTGTTGGCTTTAATGTCAATGCCTATTGAAATATGAATAATGCCCATTGCAGATTTTCAGAAAGATGAGAACTTTATACTTTATTTTCCAAAACTTTATAATAGTGATTCAATAGATGTTGGAGGAATCTCAATGCCCATTAGTGGCACCTTTAATGCATGTTGAGATATGGATGTCCTTCGTTGAGGGGTCCAGAGCTTGAAGCTTGAACTAGAGGAGTTGTTCAATGCCTATTGGAGAACTTGCATTGCCTGTTGGCCATCTTCAATGCCTGTTGTGTTTATGAGTGTGCCTCATTAGAGGGTCTAGAGCTTGTAGCTTGAACTAAAGAACTTTTTTTAATGCCCATTGTGAATCTTCAATGCCCATTTTGAGGACTTGAGAATCTAGCTCAATTAAAGTCACTTAGTCCAACATTTATTGTAAAAGTACCACGCCTGTTGAGTGCAAAAATAATGTTCGTTGTGAAATCTCAACAACTGTTTGGAGGACAAAAGAACACAACTATGACTGAGCAGTTGTCCAACGCCTGTTTTAAAAGAGGACAACGCCTGTTGAGAAGTCTAGAAGGCTTTGCTTATGTTATAGTATTACTCCAACACTGGTTTAAAATATTTCAACGCCTATTGCCAAGGTTATAGCGCTCGTGGAGAAAAAAAACACCCGTTGGATTGTCAACTTTGATTTGCTTTGACCTTCATACTCAAATCTTAGAGTTGTCAATTATAGTCTCTTCTTCAACCAACCTAGTTCAAGGAATTGATATCCCTGCAAGAATTAACACAAATAACTTGGGCAATAGTTAGTCCCTTTAAGTTGCTTGTAATCATCAAAATAAGACTTGAAACCTAAAGGTTTAACAATCTCTCTCTCTCATCCTCTCATCCTATCTCCCATCTCTCTCTCTCTCTCCTTTCCAATGCCAAGTCACTTTATTCCTTAGCCTTCATGTTTTATCCTCTTCCCATCATTCCCACCTATTACTCATCGTTCCAACCTATCACTTCTGTTACTCATGCTCCCTCTCTTATCCTCCCATCACTTAAGCTCCCTTTCTTGTGTTCCTTTCTTGCATGTGTTTGGATTCTCTCTTCACCTCCTCAATCAAAGATTTCAAGTAATAAGGTAAAACCTAGATCTAATGTTGGTGTTATTTTAATATTCTTTCTAAAAATTTCAAGTAAACATGTTTGTTTTGGTGGTGAAAATGGTTGATTAAACTGTGTTTGGGTTTGATGTGGTTGGAAAATTGGTTAATTGAACATTGGTCTGGTGTTTGATTGAACTATATTTGGGTATGAAAATGAAATTTTTTTTTAATTTCATACCCAAATCTAGAAAATTATTTTAATTTCATACCTAAGAAATGGAAATGGAAAATTGTTTTAATTTCAAACCTAAGTCCCATATTAATTTTTTGCTTCTTTTGTTTTAGGTTATTGGTCCCTTAATTTTTTGATATATCATTAAATGCTGTATTTTCTAGATTTCAGTCACTATTGCTACTCTTTTCATTACTTTCTTTGAATGTGCTACTCTGTTCATTACATTCTTTGAATTCTCCGCAATTGTTAATTAATTTGTTGTAACAATTATTAAGAAAATTCATTTCTTTTATAGACTTTCCAATTCATTTAATGCAGAAAAATTCACTAGCTAGAGAGTTAAGCCCCAACTTATCTTTTCTTTTTTTTGATGTGTGTAATTCTTCTTCATCATGTTGTGAATCATAACAAATGAAAGTGAGGCTAAAACAGACACTACTAACTATTCACCAA
Organism: Omphalea diandra; assembly: GCA_949677035.1. NCBI lineage: Eukaryota > Viridiplantae > Streptophyta > Magnoliopsida > Malpighiales > Euphorbiaceae > Omphalea > Omphalea diandra. The sequence continues at coordinate 15,055 of CATIWR010145345.1, forward strand.
TTAACTTTGGTGGCTTCACAACACTGGAATCATCATCTCTATCATGTGTTGTATTATAATATTTATTTTGTTGGATTAATATTTTCATGTTTTAGTAGTGTTGGATTGTAACATTTGTTGTTTAAATATTATTAATAATCTTTCATTTCACATGAACGCTAAATGAAATTTTTGATTAATTCAATTTTAATTTGATTTTTATGAATTTTCTATTTATTCAGTTTCTCCATTCAATTTTTATAAATTTTTGGTTCAGTTCGATTTATCTTTATATTATGTCGGTTTATTTAGAGTAATTCAATTTTTATAGATTTTCGATCTGGTTTGGTTTAGATTTGTTCTAAGTTGGTTTGATTTAAAAATATCTTCATAGCTAACTGAATTGATTGATTGCTCACCCTACTATGAGCAGATGCACCATGAGGGGAATCACCAACAACATAGCAAGAAATTGAGATGAAGCAAAAGAACCAAATTGATCTTCGAACTAGAAACAACAATTTCAAAAACTCAAAGCCTCAATACAATACCTCATCATTCAACACCTCAATACAACAATTTCAAAATCTTAAAACCAATTACATAATTAGTTTTAACATCAAATGAAAGCCATTACATAATTATAACAAAAAAATTTACAACTTATTAAATCCTCAATTGATAACACCAATGTACTCAAGTTCAAGGAACCTAAATGACCTAAAGATTATGCCTTGCCTATGGATCTGCCTTGCTTTGGCTCACTAAAACGCTACCTTAAATTTCCTTGACCTACAACCCTTATGTTCATCGACTTCACCTCCCTCTCTTGTTTTTGTCTTTCATGTCCTAGCTCATTGGTTATTCTACCTTCAAATCCATGCTTTAGCTTATTCTACTCCTCTCCTTTGATCCCATCTCTAGATTAATATTGCTTCTACGATTTAAGTTTTGGATCTCAAAGGTCGTAATGTTAGGTATGATAGCAATAGCAGCGGAGATCACAGATCTTGGGTTTGAGGTTGTCATTTCTGCAGTTGACGTTCTTTAGGTGATGATGAGTAGCAGATTAAGTTGATTGAGTTTGTTGTTTTTCCTCGTAGATGGTAGCAATGCGAACTCAAGGAAGAAAAAGAAGAACAACAAAGAAAAGAAAAGAAGGAGATTTGTTCCAAGGTGTTTGGCTAAATTGAAATTAGAAGAGAAAAAATGATAAGAAAATTTGATGTGTTTGGCTAATAAGGGACAATAAGCGTATTTTTGGTATTTGTCAAAAATGTTACTGATATTTTAATTTTTAAGCTTTGAAAAAGAGAAAACTTATTAAAACAAAAGAAAGGATGAATTAATGTAATAGAGTTGAAATATAGAAACTTTGTAATATAATATTTGAAAATGAGGGACCACATAATATAATATAGAAAAATCCAAGGGGTCAAAGTAGTTAACCCCTTATCTATGGATAGGAACAGAAATCTAATTTTTAAATTTGATATGTTTCAATACATAAGGAATAAAATTCAAATATTAATAAAATTATTATAATTACCCATATATTTAATGTTGTCATAATTATCTCTATATTTAATAGCTTTATATTTTTTAAGAGGAAATAAACTTATATGTTATAAACAAATGAATTAATTTTTAAAATTATTTTTTACATGTCATTTTTATAAAATATAATAAAGTTATTAATACATGTATAATTTGTAAATAATGCCAATAAATCCTAATAATCAATAATTTCTTAATTTCATTTTATTTAATATGTATAAAATAATTTCAATTATAGAAATACTCAATATTAATATATTTTCTGTTGAAATACTCAAAACATTAAAATATTAATTTTTCCACATGAGAAAAAAGTAAAATGAAACTAATAATTAATACATTCTTAATTTTTCTAATTGCAGTAGTTCCTAATTGTATGAGTATATTAATTTTTTTTTTTTAAAAAAGAGTCAGATCCCCACCTCAATTTTGTTGTGGCAAAAACAGCTCTACAAAGAAAAACTCAACAACGCAAGTCATATCTCTCTTATGCAATGGAGTGCATAGACCAAAATGTGCAAGTTGTTTAGCTTACACCACCACCATCATCAAACGCAAGAAAGGTCCCAAACATTTCATAAGAAACCAAATCTCAGACTCAATCCTTGATATCCCAATTCTCAATGCCGCCATCTCCTCCTTACCCTCTAACTACAACCCAAAAATCCATAAGTGCGTTTGGCGCGTCTGTTTCACCAGCGCTAAGCGTCTCACTCTCCAGCTCCTCGAAGGCCTACTCTTGTACTCCCTCATCCTTTCCATCATCTTTGCCACCTTCGCCGACATCACTTGCTATTTCTAATTGTAGCTTTTGTAATCACACTAGTTTCTAATTGTAAGAGGGATATTTTAGGTATATAAAATATTTTATTAAAATCACCAGGAAACTTACTCTCAATTCTAGCAAAGTGTGAAGTGTTTACAGTGTCAAAACTTATTGATTTTGATACCAGATCGTGAAGCATAGAACTCTTAAACCAGCTATTTAATCCAATGGGCAGAGAAAGGATCTTGAATATTGCTGTTGGGAGTTGTGATCAAATTGATGAATTGGTTTGGCATCATAGTAGTTCAGGGGCCTATTCGGTGAGGAAAGGTTATGAGATCCTACTCAGTCGTATGGTGCACGTGCCTTAATCCTTTCCATCTTTTTCTAACTTTAGTCTCGGTGCAGTTTTCTGGAAAGAGCTATGGGGCCTCCAAATCCCTCCTCAACTAAAAATTTTATTTTATTACTGTTTGTGATAATTTATTTTACAGGAATTGGAGCAAAACTAATCTTTATCCCATTTGTGGTCTTGAGCCTGAAACAGTTGTTCATATGCTAGTGAATTGTAGCCATGCTAGAGCTATATGATTCATGTCAGTGTTTGGCTTTTGGTTTAACGTCCTTTTTTATGAACATTTCAGTGTTTGATAGAACGTGGCTCTACAATCAGGCCATCAGGATGCAATGTTGGTTGCTCATATCTCTTGAGCCATTTGGTTAGCTTTGAACAAAACTTTTTGCTAATCAGCTTATTGATCCTAGAGCAACAATTGACAAGGCAATGTCTTATATGGCCAACTGTAGAACCAACATGCAACAAGATGGAAGTCACATGACTAGGCTAATCCAAAACCAGCTGCAAGTTGTGGATCGTTGGAAGTGCCCTGAAGGTGGAGTCATTAAACTAAATGTGGATGCCTCATGCAATAATAATACTAGGACTCTAATGGTTGTGATTTGTAGAGACTGGTCCAACACTTGATTCACAGTGCTGTGAAAAGGTATTTTTGTTTTTCTCCATTATTAGCTGAGGCCTATGTTCTCAGGGATGTAGTCAAAGTGGCAAGCTTTCTACACTTTCAAAGGATTGCTTGCGTGTTTGACTCAGTAGTGATCGATAGTGTCAACAACTATAATCAGGACATTCTTAGGAGATAAAGTCGATGGTGGATGACAACAGAAGGATGATACTTGGATTTGAGCAATTTTGTTTAATCATATCCCTAGGAGTTGTAATCAGGTTGCTGATTGGGTGTCCAAACACGATTTACTATTGTATAATCCTAGTTGGTTTCTAAATATTCCAAGGGAAATGGATGTGCTTATCTCTAACTATGTACTTTATGCCCTTTGATTAATAAAACGATCTTCATTTCTGGTGGAAAAAGAATTACTAGCAAATTTAAATAATTAGAATCCTATAATACTAAGACATCATATTCCTATTCCTAAATGTTTGATCCAAAATAAGTTATCGAACTTAAAAATAGAATAGGAATTCTAATCACATTTGAATCCAAGGTTAATTAAACATGTCTTTAAACTAAGCAACTGATCTTGCTTGGCCCAAAAAAAAAAAAAAAAAAAATCTATCTTGCATTTTTATAGAGTTCTACTAAGTAATTTAGTTATTAAAGGATCACACTTTCAAAGAAAACAAATTAGTCTTTTGATATATATATATATATATATTGATGCACATGAGTAGACTCGCATCAGCATGGGTATCATCAAACTCTTGCATCAACGTTGGGTGGCATCAAGAGTACTTTTTATCAACTTTGCATTTTATACTTATTTACTTAGGCTTTAGTAGATTTTAATTCCTTATTCTTATGTTCATGAGATGTAGAATTTTTTCTTAAGTAATTCTCTTCATCCCATGTCTTCTACGATAAACACCGAGAATATGAGTAACGAAAATTATAATGATAAGGTGAAGATGCCTTAATGGAAATAACTTTGCTCCACAGAAAGACTTATTGGTGCATTGAGAAAAAAGATATTCCCTAATTCCAAGTAAAGATGCTAAGGAAGATATGATTCTCTCTTCAAAATTGATCTTCATACTGAATCACTTTTCAAAATGTAACTTTCTCAAAATGTTCAAGCTGAATGTTCAAATAATAAGTTTGAATATAAAAGTGTTTCCTCTCATAATTAAAATAGTATAAAATGAATACTTTGCAATAGCACTTAGGTCCTTAGGCTTATAAACTTGTATCAAAGGGCATTTGAACATTTTCACATTGAGTTTCAATTTAGTAACATGCATTTACGTAGTTGTGCATAGGATATTTTTATGGGAATGACTGAGAAAATATGTATGCCTCCATTCCTACTCATAGATAAAAAATCACTGCAACTATTATGAATGCTATGAGATATGTTTTAAGCCTTCTAAAGAATATCTGAAGTCCATTGTGAATAATATTGAGATTGCTTTAAATGTGAATTTCAATGACCATCAATATTCTAAGTATTTCAGCATCATAAGGAAACTAAGAGCATCCACATTTGTTTATACTTTTCAGAGTGTAATCTATATGTCACATATTCATTATATCATCCTCACTTTCATTACACTATTTTTCATCATCGATTACACTCTAAAAAGTATAATAGCATGAAACCACAATTAAATCACATATTTATTTTAATAATTTACAACATATACCTAATATATAAATACATTTATTTTCTAAAAAATTATATTATTAGTCTTGATAAATAATTTATTAAAATAACCAAGTAGCGAATACATGAAAAATGAGTATGAAATATTTGGGGGATGTTGAAAATTTGATTGATTGGAATTGGCTAAATTTAGAGGATACTCATAATTTTGCATGAGTGGTTCAATACCAAAATATGGTAAATTTGAGTTATTTTGAAAATTTTGATGGTTTTGATTTTGTGAAGAGGGAGAATTTTGATTATTTGGTTCCATACCAAAAATCTATAATTTTTTTTTTGTGTGCTTGAATTGATAGAAAATGGTAGAATTTTAGAAAATTTTAGAAGAGGTTAAAAAAAAAAAAAAGATGGAGTAAGATAATGAGAGATTGAAACAACAAAAATATTTATGGACAAAGTTTAAAAGAAAAAAAATCAAACAAAAGCTACCGTTGCAATAACAATGGTAACTTTTGTTTAGTAAAAGACTTTAAAAGACTTTTATTTGATTAGCTAATTTATTAAAAAAACACCTAAAGACTACCAAAAATTGGCAATCTTTAGCTGCATTCTGCATGTAATATTACACGAAAAATGCTTGGTTAATATATATTACACCCCATTATGGGGGGAGGGGGGGTTTAATAAGGGGGCTAAATGAAGGACTTCATTCAGCCCCAGTACAGCAGCCCTAATAAAATTGGCTTCATCTAATTTTAAGCTATTTGAGAAATAGTAAATTTACTAAGTATGTGCTTCCATGTGTTCAATGCCTTGAGAAAGTTTTTATTAATTGAATATGAGCCCCAACATTATAAGCGCAATATATTGACAAAAGATTAATTAATGATCCTTCAGTTATTTGTTAATTGAGACCATAAATGAGTTGAATATGTGCTCACACATGATAAACACCAAGGTATTGGGAAAAGATTAATAAATGAACCTCCAGTTATTAGCTAATCAAGATATTATAAATCAGTTAAATATGTGCTCGTATATGATAAGCATCAAACTGTTGGCAAAAGGCTAATGCATGACCTAGCAATTAGCTTGTTGAGGGATTATAAATTAGTTCTATACGTACTCCCAAATGATAGGTACCAAGGTGTTGACAGAGGATTAATGAATGACTCTAACTATTAGCTAATTGGATTATAAATAAGTTGAACATATGTTCTCATATGACAAGCACCAAAGTATTGACAAAATATTGGTTTGTGATTCTTTGCCACAAATTGGCTAAGGAATCATAGATTAGACTACATAGAATAAGACTGGCATCATGGTGGTGCAATTAAACTTGACTCTTCATGTGCTTCTACGATATAGTCACTCATGGTTCAACTAATTTTTTGTTGGATTCATGGTGTATCTAAACTAAGCACTCAAGTGTAATAATATCGTAATTGTGCTTATGCATAAAAGTTGAAAGTACACCATAGACTTCATGCTAAAAATATCTCACTATCTTCGTATTTATCTCAGTTTTGATGTCTCCGTTTTAAATTCATTGATGCAACAATGCAACAAATTTGTTACTTGAATAAAATTTATTTCTGCTTCTTTCATTTCAGAAGAAAGACATTACTTCACAGAATTTCCTCTGTAATGGAGTCGCTAAAATGTATATGTATTAATTCTGAGTAATTAAAGAAAGGCAGCGTTGTATGTCAACAATACTCAGAAAATAATTTTGAAAGATCTTAAAAGGAAAAATAAACAATCTTAGTACACTTAGATATCACGTAATGAATCAGATAAAACTCTAAAGCAAAGCCATAAATGTTTATGAAATAACTCAAGTGAGAAATGTTTCAAGACATATGTTGATGTACAGTAGACCAGAAATATATAGGCTTATACACTAAATTGGTCTTTCAACTATTTAAAAAGGTTTAATCAAGAACATTTAATTTTTAGATTATTTAAGGACGCAACTCTTTTTTAAATCTAATTAAAAACAAATCTCAACTGCAAGTAATTAACATGTGTTGTTAACATTCAATTTTTAGCTAAGATTTTCATTTAAATAAACTTAAATAAGAGTTATATCCTTATAATCTAAAAGTTAATTTTATCCTTGATTTGACCTTTTTAAATAGTTGAGGACCAATTTGGCATTTAAGCCTATAATATCAGAAATATGCATCAAGATTTATGAAAGTATTATCAAGATCTATCAATGAGAAATATATATTGCAATATCAATGATGAATGTGCAGAGCTGTGAGCTAAAAAAAACGTTGAGAAGGAAAAAAAAATAAAATTAAAAAGATATAGATAGAAGCAGACATTTCAAAGTCTTTCACCGTTTCATTATTCCATCATAAATATATTTAAAATACAACCCGCAATTTTGGCTGCTACGCAATTATTTTTAGCTGATCACTTCATAAAGCAAGTTACACTTCCCGATAGAAAAGAAAACGAGAGTTAGCTCCACGTGCTTCAACGATCTTCAAATGAATGCACATAATTGTGCAATGATCTCCAGATGAATTTATGTACCATAGACTATTTTCATATGCATTGAGAGAACAAAATGAATAGACTCTTAAACCATCCACCCAATTCTTCAAAATCAAAACATCTTGATTCAGTTTTCCTTTTTAATGACACGTAAATGTTGGACAGCAAATGACCAAGCGAAAAAGAATGAATTTGTTCTTAGATGTCTCGTCTTCGATATGAAATTAGTGTCTCGCATTGAATATGGGAAATGGGAAAAACGTTCAGATTGCTGAATTGTGTATACATTTCATTTGCGCACTATCTATGATATGATGCAGCAGCAAACAAACAAATATGTTGCTGGAGAAATAAAATAATTAACATAAAGAACAAAAGAACACTCTTACAAAAAAAAAAAAACTATTACAAAAATTCAATTAAGAGAGCGATTTAATACAGACAATTGACCAGAGTCTCTGTTCAACAAGAATACTTCTAGAGGAACATATGGAGAGTCTAATGATGATCCAAACGCGTATGTTGGTTGAAGCAATTTTCTACCCCTAGCGCACTGAATTGTGAGAAGACGTGGTCCAGTTCTCATCTGCCAGACCTTGCATGTTTTGGCCAATGAAAATAATTATATTCAAGTTTATATATATTCAGCACACATAAACAATGTGGCGTGAAAACTATATAATGTGCATATATTTAATAACTAGTGAATAAAAATCTACTCTCCAGCTTGGAGAAGCTAGCAAACCAGACATTATCAACTTGTGCCATATAGAACATGGTGCAGCAAAATTTCAAGAACCTGATTTACCATCACATGCATTGTGGAATATAATCATATCAATTTCAATAGGTACTTCCTGCTCTTATAAGGATAATTTCCCAGGAGCTGGCGATCCACAAAAAGGAGGGGGACAGGGAAATTTAAGCATTGAAAACACCATAGAATAAAATAATCAAATGATCAGTTAAGGCACATAAGGCCTTGCAGTGAAAATAGGCAACATATACATTATTAAACTCCTGATAAAATAGAATGCATAAACATCATGTATGCAGTGATAGATGGATCAATGACAGGCACTTGTTTCACTTATTGTGCAATGTAGGCTAGAAAAAGGACCAATGTTATAAACAAAGCATCTCAGGGAAAATGAGTGGAAGAGTTGGGAGCTTGCAACACTGTTGAAAGGCTGAAAGACAAGGACAAATCCATGAACTCCGAACTGATCTCAGGAGAATGGGTTTTCAGCAGTCTACATACTGTCACCGTGCATTTAAGTGCATGCACAGGCTGTATATGCATATATCTGAGGGAGCAAAAGAGACTAGATATACTAAAAGGAAATTTGAGTAGCAGCACAACTGTACAAAACTTGCACCAAACCACTTCTTTTAGAACCTTTTCCAGCATAGCACAGGAATATGAATCCCCATGCACCTAGGTCATGTTCATGTAACAAAGGTATAATTTTTAGGGATAGAAAACAGCCACAATGGGCTTACGCTGGGCATAGCCAGCAAGAAACAAGAACCGGACACTGAAAATACAATTGCAACAAGCTTAAGTCATGTAAGGTAATTCTCAAACATCATTCCTCAATGAGTGAAATCAGGTGAAAATTTTCCCCTCATCCATCAATTAGGTGAAAATAACACGATCAAGTGACTTGCCTCGATAATTCCTTTCCGAGGTGCATGAATAGCTAGACAGAGGCAGTAATCGCTCTTTGATGGTTGATAATAAGAAGAGCTAGAGCCTGCATTATCCTTTTTAGAAAGCATCTCCATGAAGAAGCAGCTAGCATCACGATATCCCTGAGAAGGAAGTAATCCCTAGTGTTAAGAAATAACTTAACTAACATGGAAAGATATCGAAACTCAATTAGTGCTGAGAATGTACCTTCCATAGTCTCACAACTACTAGCGCTTGAGTGTCTACGAGCAATATACGACCGAGTGAATCAGTTATTGCAGCCAATGTTCCACTAGGTAATAAAGTGAGCTTCTCACCTTTCCTTGGATGATCCTTCAGACATGTCAAATGAGAAGCTGCCACATATTAACATGAGAGTAAGTCACTGAGTAAGCCTTTTGAGTACCACAGATGATCTTACAAATTCCTAGTTAAGTATATCTAATTTTAAAACAAAAGCACATGTAATTGAGAACTCAGGACACACATAATATCATTGAATTATAAAAATACATACTAATCCACAAAATTATCTTGAAAGAAAAAATATGAATGAGGGTAGGAAAAGTGGGTTGTGTGTAGACTGTAATCAAGAATGCCAAGATGCAAGCATAAGAAAGCCAAATGCAAAAGGAATTATGTTCCACAGAAGCAATCACAAATAACATGTCAGATCTAGGAACACACATGCACTTTATGCATATAGTTGGAAAGAGAAAGCAAGTATAACAAATAGCAACTAATGTTTTTGCCAGGTAATCACCAATAATTAGTTTAATCAAATTAACATATCATTCTTGATTAGGAAATGAGCTCCCAATAATCACAAATGACGATATTCAAATGCTCAATTCATTGCAAGAAATATTAAGAAGCAAAACTATGGGGGAAAAAAAGCAAATTGCTTAAATAAGCAAATTATTTGCAAATGGTTTTGCTTTTACATTGCAAATATGTAGCATGAATATCATATACAGCCATAAGAGAATTGAAATGAAGATAAAATATAAACAAACTAAACTCACCTTTAGCAAAAGACTGAGGCTTTGCTTTTGAATTTTTAGCTGGTGTCTGCTCACTCCGCCATATCATTTTGGAGAAAGAAGCTATTGTTGAGAATGTTGCAGGCACAACTTTGGACAAAATAGCTCCCACAAGAGACTTGCTTCTGTCTTCTGAAAGTCTTTCAATAGATTGAAACTAAATTAGGTCAATATGATAGAACTACAATGAGTTTAGTGCAAAAGAGCAGCACTAGTGAATCAGCAAGATAGCACAGAGTAGAATTCACCATACAGACCTATAAGCTGAAACTACAGCATCTTCTCCAATAGTGACTGCAAAATAGCACCGTTGACTTGACTGCCCAATAATAAAAGGAGCTGAATTCAAATTCCAGAAATAATAGAGAAATCAACATTGGCATAACAATCTACAAACAGAATTAAGGAAAATGAAACATTAAATAGGACCTCTGCTGTGATAAGCAAAATTTTAATAATTGTGACTAAAATGTAGCAACAATATCACTGCTAATTCACATGAACAGAAATTATCACCTGAACTTCCATTGTCGGGGGAAGCATTATGCCAGCAATTGCTGCATCAATGCACGAACCATATTTATTAACATTCCATAACTGATAAGGCAATCTCTTGAATGTACTTCCCAAAGCACCTGAATCCCTCTTGGGTTTCTCATCCCAAAACTGAGAATTAGTTTCTAGAAGCCATTCTTGCAGCATATTCTACACCAATCACCAAAACAATTAAAAACATAACATAAACAAAATATATATATATATATATATTTACCAGAAAATCAGAGCCCTCGAAACGAGCAAATTACACCAGGAATAACAACAGAAATCTCGTCACAAGATGATGTTTGCTGCGTCAAATCTTTCTTAGTTCCACGAACTCTTATTTTCAGTATCCGCCAGGGATACACCATCTGTACTACAATAATAATAATAATAATAACTACAACAACGACGACGACGACAGTAATAATCATTTCTGTTACGCCCTCTTTGGAACGAATCATGCAAGGAAAAAAAAAAAAAATTCATTCACCTAAGTAATAAAATTTTTCTGTTATCTTAAGTTGGTAGAATCATTAATAGAATTCTATAATTTTCTCATCAAATCATTTCTTTTGAATTCTTTCAAGATAACAGCCCTCAATTTAGATTTCAACTAACTATTAACTGACTAACCCGTTTATGAATCAAATGGGCATCCAAAGAACAAACCAGCAGATATCCACGGGAAGTGCCCACCGCTATCACTCGAATCGCCTCGAACACCAGCCACTCCAGGGCGGTGATGAATTCGGACTCGATAGGGGACAAATCGGGTCGGATCTTGATGCGGGGCCATCTTCCCACCCGGTTACTAAGATGAGATGCCGGTTCGGAAGGGCCAGAGAATGTGTGTCAAGCGCGCACAGAAGATTAGGATTGCCCACCAACCAATCTTCTTTTCCCGCTCCGTGGTCGCTCAGCTCATCGCAGGCTACGCATCCTAGCTCCGTCTTGTGACTCCGCTTCGACGACATCGTTTCAGGATCTCAACGTGGGCTTTTTTTGTTCTTTTTCAGTTTGCTTTGGGAGTGGGACGACGAATTTATATTTATATAATCACGGCTGCAAAAAACCGAAACGCACCGTTTCTTCCAAATTTTTAAAAACTGGTATGGAGGGTCTCATGACTGGGCAGTTTTTATTTCCTACTAGCCATCAACATTGCGCTATGCTACAACTCATTTTAATTAGTGAAAAATATTTGTATAATTAGCAGGAAGTTAAATCTCTTTTGAAGAAAGTGACTTCTTTTAAGAAAATAAAATCATTTTTCAAATTTTGATAAACTCATTTAAATAAAAAAATAAATTATATAAATATATATTTTTATTATCACTAATTATTTTTTTACTATCAACACTCGTTATCGATCATTATCACCAATTGATAATAGTGACCAATAATAGATGAAATCTATAACAATTTTTTATTTTTAATATATTTTTTATATGAAAATAAATATTATAAATATAAAGTGATTTTGTCTTAATTTGAGTTCAATTTTATAGATTAAAAGAAAATTAATATTTTTATAATATATTTTAAATCCTAAAAAATATGTTTTCCATAAAATATTTGTCATAAAAAGTACTTTTTTATACATTATTTTTCGCACAACATTGCGTTAGTGAATTTTTTACTTTGTCATTTTTATATTTACAATTTTATTTTTTGGCATTCGCATCATAGGCATTATTTCTATTTAAGAGGCTTATTGAATTTTGGATTAGGTATAGAGCGAAAGTTGCGCATTCCTTTTCAAATCTAACCTAACTAACCAACTCAATAAGAATAATAACATTCTTTTCCGCCACGCATAACTGATTGTCATTTATACGGCCTAGAATTTAAGACAATTAGTTTTAAGGTTGCCTTTGGCACTTGACCACATTGCCATATTAGGTCCATCAAGGGCACAGTGGGCATCATTTCCATTACATTCATTGGCATTCCTCATCCAAAAAATCCTAGATTCACTTGAGGTTCACCACCACAGTCCTATCAGTAGGCCCTACAGTCCAACTATCTCTGAGCTTCATCAATGCTGTGAATGCCACCCCTGAATGTGGACATATAAACATCCCAGTAGAATGTGCTTGCGCCATCGCATCCATTTAGCTCCTCCTCAGTAGCCTCCTCAACAATCCCATTAGACTTTTGCAACGCATAAACAACTCTATCAATAGAAACAGGATAACCAATCTGAATAGCAGATGCAAACATGCTATTCGCTTCAACAGGTCTAAATTCTCTCCACCCGGACTTATAATACAAATATAGAGGAGTAGCATCAGCTGATTACGATATTTGCATTTGTGAATAAAAATAAATATGCATTATAAATATCTCAGACAACAACTGCGGTTCATCAATTAAATAATTTCTGCTATTCCTTTTATTTGCATAATTGATTCAAATTTTTTATTAAAAAAATGGACAGGAAGAGACTACATTATCATTTATATCCTTTTTCGTAATTTAACATATCAACATATTGGTTTTACCATATAGTCAATATTCATTATGGCTAGAAATGATCAGAACAATCCTCAGGTAAGAATGTGGGTTTGTTAAAATCCGAATTTAGTCAAATTTTTCAGTTAGACGCGACTGACACTACGAATATAGACAATATTCAGTTCTTCTTAGACACGACTTGCGCCACAAATCCTTCTGTTAAACGAGAAAAAATTGCTTCCATAGGTCGCGGTCTCGAAAGCCATTTCACTTTCGTGAATTTTGATATGTCAACAGTCGTCTTGGACACCTTGTAATCTCAGGTTGTGGACTCAATTTCCTCCAACCAACTACAAAAGTCACGGTCGCGATTTGCAACGTGACGACCTCCACAAATTCATTTGTTTGGTTTTTATGATTTTCTCGCTTAGGTCGCGGTATCGATTTGCTCACAAATTTTTTTGGACCAAAGTTATCCACTCTTCTTTATAGTTCGTGATTGCTAATTGGGGAATGTTGGCCGCGAATTAGAAGACCATTCAAAGGGTTTGAGATTTATATTTTCATCCAACTTTCAAAGCAAACCTATCTTAAAAACTGCAAAATCAACATTTAAAAATGATGTTAGAACATATCAATTCTCATTGTCATGATCAAAAAAAAGTTTTAACTAAGATTTGACCAATTTAGTCCAACAATATATATATATATATATATATATATATATATATATATA
>CATIWR010145402.1:0-13103 GCA_949677035.1 Omphalea diandra
CTTTCAACATTTTATTACTTTCTTCAATACACATTAAATAAAAACTCTAGAAATTTAACATACATCTATAAAGCATTATCATGCCATTTAAATGTACATAGGCACACATATTAAACACATATTGAACAAACATAAGCAATAACATAAACACAAGGCAGTTATGTAACTATCAAACCCTTTTTTCCTTCCAGATACTTCAAATACCAAATTTAGGCATCTAAAATACTTCATCAATATGTCATTTAGTCACACATAAATGTATCTTACATATCTCAATAGCCATCGAAGATCTTGCACCTAACTTAGATTATACCTTAGTTTTCATCATTCTTTTTCATTTCTTACATATACATACTTATGCGTCATAACTTTCACGTACTTTCTCCTCATGACTTAACATCTGTCACCTTCATATCTTTTACTCATCCTTTTTAATTCACATCATATCTTAATTAATCATCATTATAACATTACAATTATAACTTATTGCTTCACTGAATTATCTGAATTGCACTTTGTCTTCATTGTTAATTATATTAGTCTAGCATTCTAGTATTATTTTGTAATTTTTTTTTCTTCACCCAATTCACCCCCCTCTCTTGGGTGCTAGTCATAACTTATTATCAACATGCTCACGTGCATGAACAGACTCAATAGACTCATTTCTAACCTCTGGGCTAGTATGAACTCTATCAGGTGCATCCACACTCCTCTAAGCTAATGCATGTAAGATTAACATAATGCAAATAACATATATATCACATTCATATTACACATGTCTACAAAATCATTTACCCGCTCTGATACCACTAAATGTGACACCCCAATTAATAATCATTTAATTTTCTCTCTAAGTCTATCCATTGTCATTTAAAAGACCTGATTAAATTTTTTTTTTTCACTATGTCTCTTGTTCATCACTTAGTAACTATTTACAACAAAAAATACATGAATAAACAAACTAAAATACTAATTGACTGCATATTGGCCAAACCTCTCTTACACTGCTAGACAACGACTTCAAAAAGTATACTAGATGCAATCTTTAGTCTACTCTTCCTGAAATAAGATTTCATACAAAAGAGTGAGTTTGCATACTCAGTAAGTAAATGTATAATGATACTTCAATCTTAAATAACATATCAATATTTGAACATAAATAATTCATCATCATATCTATATACGAAATAAAGAGTTTTTCCTCTTAAACGCCACATAGGCTATCAAAGGTTATTGCACAAATAACATAACAACATTTAATCATAAATAACTCACCATCATATCCATGTAGGAAATAAAGAGTTTTTCCTCTTAAATACCACATAAGTTAGTTTTGTATTGGAAGTTTAGATGGAAGACTAAATCTCTAACTTTGAGGAAGACATCCAAATTCATGGTCATAAACCTATAATTTGCAACCGCGAACTTGCAATAAAGATGGATTGAGTTAGGCCAAATGAATTCACGGAGGAAATTACAGTTGCAATCTAGCCAAGGGGTACTTGAATATCATCAGAGGAATTCGTGATGATGTTCGCATCCAACGTTGCAATCGCAAATTTCATAGTTATAAGGAGGGAACCAAATTTGCAACCATAATACGTTAAGTTTCTAAAGCAACCACTGGAATATTGCGGTGAAGAACATGTTGAGATTGCAACCAAATAATGTATTTTCTCCTCACCAAATAGAGGAATTCATGGTCTCAGTTGCACTCAAGAAGAACATCAATGGCACATTGACACGTGGACTAGTTGTTAGACAGAAAATAGGGTTCTCTGCCGTGATTTTGAGCTTCCCAGTGCACATTGGAAAATCGCGATCGCAAAATGCTAGTGGCAACCACGACTTTTGTCTGACATACATTTAATGCAAAATCTACCTAGCTTCCTCTAAAGATTTTAGGATAATTTGTAAGTAACGTCTCATTGGTAGATGTTGGCTATAAATAGTCCACCAAACATATGTAAATAAAAGAGAATTTCATTTATTATAACTAAACTCTTGCAAATTTGATTCATAACTTCTTATTCCTTGTGAATTCTTGATTGTTTGGTGTTAGCATTAAACACCATTATAGTTAGGTTGAGAGTTTGCCTAAGCTTCCAAAAATTTTATAAAGGTTGAAGTGTGAGCCTAGAAACAAAAAGTGTAAGCGTTATGTGTGAGTCATAAAACATAAATTGTATAAGTTAGGTGTGAGCTTGGAAATACCAATTTTACTTGAGTGAAATACCAAATTATGAAGAATTGGGAAGTGGACATAGGGTTTTTTTAACACCCAAACCACTATAAATATCTTGTCTTTATTGCTTCTATTTATTCTCAATTCTCTTAACACCTAACCTTTCCTCCAAAATTTTTTAATCTCCCAGCAACTCAACCCCCCTTCTTGGTGTACAAGGGCCAACAATCAGAGCCTCATCTCATTTCAAAGCTTGATTGCGTGAGAAAAAATCATGGCATAGGAAAGTATTTATACCGACCTTAACCCTTATTTTGATGGATCTGACTATAATCATTGGAAGTATATGATGGAGATTTTTTTAGATAGCAATGTGGTAGATATTTGGGACATAGTAAAGAGTGGAAGCCACCTACTAAGGTGGTGGATGGAGGTGAAGAATTGATCCCAAGAGAAGAGTGTGTTGAAGCTCATAAAAGATCCAACGGAATAAACAATAGAGCTATGGCAATCCTCTGAGTTCTCTCTTAAGAGAAGAAATTGGAAGGGTCCAACATTGCCTAATAGCTCATGGGATTTGGAAGGCCTTGGAAAACTACCATGAAGGCACTACTTTGGTGAAGTTTAGCAAGCTTGAAATGTATGTGATCGAATGAGAGCTGTTTATGATAAAGGAAAATGAAAGCTTCACGAATAATGCGAATAGGCTCCTTGCAATTGTTATAAACATGAAGAAATTTGGCAGAATTCTCACCAGTCATGAGGTAAATTAAAAAATCCTTAAATCTTTACCTCTTGAGAAGTTTGGTGCTAAGGTTTGCAATATCTAAAAGTTAAATTTGGAGATTGGGAAGGTGCCAATTGATGTTCTAATAGGCAACCTTTTAAATCATGAGCTAGCCTTGAAGAAGGATGAAGAAATAAAGAAAATGAGAGGACAAGGAGACAAATTAGAAAAACTAGAAAAAAGAACCTTGGCTCTAAAATCTTCATCCAAGGAAAAGGAAGTTGAGGTGGCTTCAAGTTAAGAGGAAAGTGACAATAAGGAGAAGGAGCTGGCTATGCTTTCAAAAAAATAATAATAAATGAGCTGATAAGGAGAAGAAAAGAAAGAATAAGCTTCAAGAAAGCAATTCCAAACCCCAAGGAAAGATTATTTAATGTTACATGTTATGAATGTGGTAAACAAGGCCACATCAAGTATGACTGCCCAAAATTTAAGAAGAAGAAAAATAAATGGGATAAAGAGAAGAGGAAAAGCTTCAAATCCACATAGGATGATAGCTCAAGTGAGAAGGAGGAGGAAGTTGCAAACTTGTGTTTCATGGCATAAGATGACTCATCAAATGAGGTTAGTTCTTCTCTCCATTCTTATGTATAATATAATGAATTAAATGATGTAGATGATGAGCTTTTAAATGATCTCACCTTGAGATGTGACAAAGACAAGTCACAAATGAAATTTTACAAGAAAAAATATTCTAAGTTAGAAGATGAATTTAAATCCTTGAACAATCTTGTAATTGAATTGAGGACTTCAAATGGACAACTCAAAAAATTTATTAAGAATCTTTCAAAATCATCTTCATCCTTTTACTCCTTAAGAAAGGAAAATGACTCCTTAAAGAGTGAAGTCATTGAGCTTAGAAATTCTATTTCTAAGTTTCACAAAGGAAAGGAAGCTTTAGATACACTTATTGTATCTCAAAGACCTCTTTTAGTGAGACATGGTTTAGGCTTCAATGGAGCCTCTCATCTACACCATCACCTACAACCTTCATTAGAGTTTCAACTCCTTAAACATCTAGCATTGAGGTAGTTGGAAGGAAAATAGCTCTAAGCACTATGCCACCATTGCCCAAGGGCAAAGGGAAGGCATCTTAAAGCTCAAAGCCAACTCCAAAGAAGACAAATCATGCACATATTTACGCTAAGAGGCATGCTTACCTAAACTCACATAGAAAATTCACTTTTACACCTAATCATACATGCTCATTCTCACATTCACATCTTATTGGTATGAGAAAATCCCTCATTCATACCAAAGCCATGTATAGGAGGAACACTCATAAGTATAAACTCCAATGCCACTATTATATGATGTTTGGTCACATTAATATTCATTATTATATTAGGAAAGCAAACCTCAAGTTGGAGGATCCTTTTAGGCCTAACCCCCTAGGACCTAAGTATGCTTGGGTACCAAAACAAAAATGATTTATTTGTGTTGTGTAGGATTGTTTGGCAGCCACCAATGAAGCAAATGATTGGCATGTGTATAATGGATGCTCAAAGCACATGATGGGCATTAAGAAGCTATTCATGGCCTTAAAAGAAAAGCAAGGTGGCAATGTCACATTTGGAAACAATGTCAAGGGTAAGGTAATTTGCATTAGCACCACTAGTAAGAATTGTTGTTCTTTTATTAATGATGTTTCACTTATTGATGGATTGCAACATAATTTGCTTAATGTAAGTCAATTATGTGATAAGGATAATAAAGTCACCTTTGAACTTAGAGAATGTCAAGTCACCATTTTGGTGGATAAAAAGGTAATCTTTAAGGATGAAAGGAAGTAGAATACCTACCTAACTGACTTAGACAATTTGGCTAACCAATCCTTTAAGTGTCTTATGTCTCTTAGCAATGAAGCTTGGCTTTGGCATGAAAAGCTTGGACATGCTAACATGGAGCTCTTACAAAGCTTATCAAAAGGAAATCTAGTGGTAGGTCTTCTCAAGCTAAAGTTCTCGAAAGAGAAGACATGTGGATCATGCAAATAGGAAAGCAACATCAATCTTCTTTCAAAGAAAAAAATGTTATAAGTATATCTAGACCTCTTTAACTTATCCATATGGACTTAATAGGACCTACTAATAGTGCTAATTTAGGTGGAAAACATTAAGCACTTTTCCTAGTTGATGACTATTGTAAGTTTACTTAGGTATATTTTCTAGCTCATAAGCATGATACTTATGATGCTTTTAAAAGTTTTGCAAAAAAGGTTCAAAATGAAAATGGTTACTTCATTTCTTCCATAAGAAGTGACCATGGAAAAGAAATTCAAAATGAATTTTTTGAATCTTATTGCTTAGAGAATGAGATTTTTCATAATTTTTCAACTTCTATAACTCCACAACAAAATGGTGTTGAAGAGAGGAAAAATAGGATACTAGTAGAGATGACTAGAAGTATGCTTAATGAGACCAATTACCTAATTACTTTTAGGCTAAAGCTATCAATACTTCATGTTACATTACAAATTGTGTTTTCAAAAGACCCATTCTTAATAAAAACTTCTTATTAGCTTTGGAATGGTAGAAAATCTAAGTTGTCATACCTTAAAGTATTTGAATGCAAGTTCTATATCTTAAATACCAAGGATAACCTTGGAAAATTTGACTAAAAAATAAATAAAGGTATTTTCCTAGGTTATTCCACCACTAGTAAAGCCTATAAAATTTTTAATAAAAGTTTTATGATTGTTGAAGAATCCATGAATATTGTGTTTGAGGTTCTCTTATTAATAATATTGTAGGTGACTTTGTGAAATTAGAGTTGGAGTCAACCATAAGAGATATTAGAAAAGATCATGATGAAAGGAAGTCATAAAATGAGGAAAAAGAACCTCAACATCAATAAGTAAAAACCTAAAATCAAGGTCTTCCCAAGGATTAAAGATTCTCCAAGCATCACCTAAAGGACCTAATCGTTGGTGATACATCAAAGGGTGTAAGTACTATATCTCAACTCAATTCTTTATATAATAATCTTGCTTTCATTTCTCAATTTGAGCCAAAATTTATTGATGAGGCTCTTAATGATGAGAATTGGGTAATTTGCTATGCAAGAGGAACTCAACCAATTTAAGAGAAATAATGTATGAGAACTTATTCTTAGGCCTAATGAGTACCTTATTATAGGTTGCAAATGAGTGTTTAGGAATAAGTTAGATGCGCATGGACTCATCACTAGAAACAAGGCAAGATTGGTTGCTAAGGGATACAACCAAGGGGAAGGCATTGACTATGATGAAACCTATGCCCCAATAGCAAGATTAGATGCCATTAGGATTCTTTAAGCATATGCATGTCACATGAATTTCAAACTTTTCCAAATGGATGTTAAAAGTGCATTTTTAAATGGAATCATTGAGGTGGAATTTTATCTTGAACAACCTCCTCGTTTTGAATCTCGTATCTTTTCAAATCATGTTTTTAAATTGAATAAATCCTTATATGATTTGAAACAAGCTTTAAGAGCTTAGTATGACAGGCTAAGTTCATTTCTTTTGAAAAATAATTTTGAAAAGGGGAAGATTGACACAAACATGTTTGTAAAAAGGCATAATCATCATATACTAATTGCACAAATATAAGTTGATGATATAATTTTTGGTGCTACTAATGAATCTCTTTGTAAGGATTTTGCTAAGTGTATGACTAAGGAATTTGAGATGAGCATGATGGGAGAGCTCAAATTCTTCCTTGGCCTACAAATCAAGCAAATCAAAGAAGAGATTTTCATAAACTAAGCCAAGTACATAAAGGATATACTCAAGAAATTTGGCATGGAATGATGCAATGTAGCAAAGACACCAATGAGTGCTACCATCAAGCTAGACAATGATGAATTGGATAAATCATTTGATGAGAAAAGATATCATGGTATGATTGGCTTTCTACTCTATCTTACCACTTCTCAACCCGATATAATGTTTAGTGTATGCATATGTACTAGATATCAATCTTGCCATAAGGAATCTCATTTTAATACTGTTAAAAGGATTTTCAAATACTTACATTGCACATTGCATCTAGATTTATGGTATCTTAGAGATTCATCATTTAGTCTTATAGGTTATTCGGATGTGAATTATGCTAGTAGTCTTCTAGATAGAAAAAGCACTTCAAGAACTTACCAATTCGTAGGAGAATGCTTAGTGTCTTGGTTTAGTAAGAAGCAAGTTCTGATTGTCTTATCCACCAAGCATAATATATAGCTGCGAGTTGTTGTTGTACCTAAGTCTTTTGGATGAAATAATAATTAAAGGATTATGGCAAAGTTATTGATCACATTCTCATCAAATGCGACAACACTAGTGCAATAAATCTTTCAAAGAATCTCATCCAACACTGTAGGAGCAAATGTATAGACATTGTGCATCATTTTCTTAGAGATCATATCCAAAATGGTGATGTAGTGTTGGAATTTATAGACACTAACCATTCACTTGTAGATATTTTCACTAAACCTCTCAATGAAGAAAGGATAAACTTCATTAAAAGAGAGTTGGAAATGCTTGATGGAAGCTCCTTTAAGTGAAATTTGGATCTTATTATAATACGCTTTGAGTAGAATATTATTCTTGAATGATAGATTGTTATGTGTAATGTATATGTAGTAAACTCTTTTAAATGTCTTAATTCTTTATGTAATTATGCGTCTTTATGCCAATTTGAATGAATTAAACATCAATATATTAAGTGGATCACAACTTAAAAGGTCAAATCTTATCTTTTCTTTATCATCTTTTAGCCTTGCAATTTGCGATTGCTACTTCTTGATTCACGGTTGCGATTTACAGGTACTTATCATCCGTCTGTAAAACCATTAATTAATAGTCACTACTTTCCATCCCTATTACGAATTTGTTCAAATTTCAAAAGTTTTGACCATTGACCATGCTGATTATCTGTTACTCAGATATTTCATAATGAATGATCATGACTTGCTGGTCGCAATCGCAAATTTGAGTAACTGCCATGCATTTAACTGATTTGATTGCCAACCATTTGCAACCCTTCATTAAATGAAATTGTGACCATTTGTTACCATTTTTACACCTTTACCTGGCCTATTTAAACTCTTGTAATAGTGTTTTAACTCACACTTGCTAAAACACTTCATCTTTCTTCATTCCTATTCCTAAATTCTTCTTTAAACTCTCTTCCATCTATAATCACCCCCAAGAAAGCCTCCAGAGAAGACAAAGGAAAAATAATAGCTTACCCATTTGGTCCTCTTGCCCTTCACATGATGAAAAGGATCATTAAGAAAGAGAATGATCGATAAAAAGCTAACTCTTCCAAGATTATCAAACCAAACAAAATTCCCTCCACATTTATCCTTGAGTCACTTGGGATCAAGGACGAGATCCATACCTATCTTTCAAATTTAGGGTGAAACGAGTTTATTTTTCATAATGAGCCTAGATATGTGGAGATAGTGTGAGAGTTTATATGCACCGTAACTTTGAGTTGGCAAGCATAATTAAGAGCATGTTAGTATGGGTTGATCTTTAGAGCTTTTGGGAAACCTTTTTTCATTACCTTTGAAAAACTCTTACATTTTTTCAATCTTTAAGTCAAAAATGACATTCTGTTCATCATCTTCGCTTTTTACATTCTGTTCTTTAAGTCGAAGATGACACTCTGAGTTTTGGTCTGAAATTTCCATCGGGACCAAGCACAAACCCAAGACCTCCCTAGCCAAATACATCTAAACCTTACATAATTGGCTCCTTCATTGTATAATCACCTTCTCTGTTAATGCAAGAAGTGATGGTAATGAAAAGGTCTATCGAAAAGGCCTTGCCTTTCTTTTCTGCTTAACTAAGAATAAATCAATCCAGATCAGCCACTATCCTGTGGATCAATTGATTCACATAAGTACAAAGCTAAAGAGTTAGTTTCTTCTTCCCTTACATGTTACTGCCATCTACCGTTATGTCGATGCTTTTAATGAGGAAAATGAAAAATTCCTCACTAAGAAGTTTTTACTATTGCATAACTTTCTAGAATTGCCCTACCTTATTAACAGTAAGGTAATTCACCTTGATTCATACACTTATACCTTTGATGCTTTTAGGGAAAAAAAAGTTAAAGACTTTCCAAGCCTCTAAAAGGAAGAGGCTAGTTATCAAATAGGGGGCTCAATCCATTCCACCTCCTCAACCTAAACCTAAAGCCACAATCTCTCTTGCCTCCATCAATAAGAAGCTTGACAAGATGATGAGGATGATAAAGAGAAGATTTCTCCTACTCTCCTACATCCATAGTGATTTGGTGGATCTTCAGGAGAAAGTTGCTACTACCCCTTGCCACCTTCCAGACTTTGAGGATTGGGAGGACACACTTGAAGAAAAGGATGGTGAAAAGGTTGAGGAGGGTGATGAAGCTTAAAGTAAAGGAGCAAATGAAGCAACTAATGATTTTAGAGACGATGATAGTTCTTCAATTTTATAGTTTGTTGCGAGTTTTTATAAATTATATTTTATTTCTTTGTCTCTATAAAGATTGTGATCCCATAGTTTTAAATAAATAAAACTGTTATTTTTATCCTTTGCAATTGATTGTTTCATATGGTGTGTGATTATTCTTATTTGGTTTTTGCTTATATGTTCTTTGTGCTTGTTCTATCTCAATTATGCTTCATACACTTGACACCAATACATCATAATTCAATATCTAATCTTTTTTATCTTGCCAAAGGGGGAGAGAGGTTAGTAGTAAAAGAACATACATAAGGAAAATATAAGTTAAGGGAGAGCAAGGAGCAAATAGCAATAGGAGCACTCTTATAAATCTTTGATTACTTAATTAATAAGTTTTAACAAGTTCTAACTTTGAGGAAGACATCCAAATTCTTGGTTAGGAACCTACAATTCGCGATCGTGAACTTACAACAAGGATGGATGAAGTTAGACTAGAAGAATTCATAGAGGAAATCATAATCACTATCTAGCCAAGTGGAACTTGATTGTCCTATAGAGGAATTCATGGTGATGTTCACGTCCAATGTCATGATTGTGAATTTCATAGTTACAAAGAGGGAACCAAGTATGCAACCACAACACGCCAAGTGTTCAAAGCAACCATTAGAATATCAAAATTCATGAAGGTAAAGCACCTGTCACGATCGCAAATGAAAAAGGTATTTTCTCCTCACCAAACTAAGGAATTCGAGGTCTGAGTCAGACCCCAAAAGGACATCGATGGCACATTGACATGTGGACTAGTCGTTAGACGCAAAATGTGGCTCTTTGCTTCTATTTTAGGCTTCCCAGTGTAAATTATAAAATCGCAATCGCAATCGCAAAATGCTAGTTACGACGCGACTTTTGTCTAATAGGTATTTAATGCAAAATCTTTCTAGCTTCCCTTAGAGATTTAAGGATAGTTTATGAGTAACATCTCTTTGGTGGATGTTGACTATAAATACTCTACCAAACATATGTAAATAAAAGAGAATTTCATTTATTGTAATGAAACTCTGGAAAATTTAATTTATAATTTCTTATTCTTTGTGAATTCTTGATGGTTTGGTGTTAGCATTAAATACCTTTGTAATTAGGTTGAGAGTTAGCGTAAGCTTCCAAAACTCTTGTAAAGGTTGAAGTGTAAGTCTGTCCAAAACATTTGAAAGATGTTTTGTATGAGCCTAGAAACATAAAGTCTATAAGTTAGGTGTGAGTTTGGAAACACCAATTTTGGTTGAGTGAAATACCCAATTCTGAAGATTTGAGGAGTGGATGTAGGGTTTTTTAACACCCGAACCACTATAAATATCTTGTCTTTATTGATTCTATTTCTTCTCAATTCTCTTAACACCTAACCTTTTAATCTCCTACCAATTCAACCCCCTTCTTAGTGCACAATGACCAATAAAATAAATAAAATAGGTAGAGAAACATATCAAAAAGTGTTTTTAATTTAAACTATTATTTTTAATTTATCGTATAAATCAAAGGAAAATGAGGCCAAACTTAATTTTTTAAGAGGGCGTTATTGATTTTTTTAAACATAAATTAATTATATTTTCTCTGTAACGACCTTTTCATTTTACAAAACTCATATTGCTCTGATACCAATAAATATAACAACCATTTTCATCTGACATAACTCATATGGCTCTAATTCCAATAAATGTAATGACCATTGATACCACTGAATGTTAGCTTTTTTTTTTTTTTTGCTACCACAATTTGTAATGCTACAATCGGTACCTATTAGAGCACTTAACATCCGGGATTTGCCCGTCGGCCCCGCGATGTCATAAACACCGGGATTTGCACGTCTGCCCAACGTATGCTTGAGCCCTCTCTGATACCAAAACTGTAACATCTAAATTCATTTGTCAAACCAATAACTGTGATACCTATTGTTCTCATTTATAAATCAGCTTTGATACCACAAATGCTAACGTCACAACATGGCTACAACTGGTACCTATCAGAGCACTCAATATCTGGGATTTGCCCATCAACCCTGCGATGTCATACACACCGAGATTTGCACGTCTGCCCCACATGTGCTTGAATCATCTGATACCACGAACTGTAACTATCATCTTCAGTTGCAAATCATGGAATTTCATGTTCATAAATGTATACACATTAAGGTTTATTCATCATACATATATAATCCCATATGTGTTTAATGTACACATGTGTTAACTAATGTCAGGACTAGTGACCATAACTAGTTCCTATCAAATGTATGTACATGACGCAAGGAGAGAGAGTTGGAATTCAGCCGACGACCTGTGTTTCATGTGTCTCTATGCACAACTTTATGTACCAAAGTGTCCAAAGTCTATACTTCAGTATTTGAAAAATAATTGCGATTTGGTGAGTCGCGACTCAGTGAATAAAAAGGATAATCACATTCTCATGGCATAATCCATAATCAAATATCATCAAGATACATTACAAGTATAACAATTGACTATGCAAGTGCAAATGCAATAGCTTTGTTTTTGTCGTGACCGAGCAAGGCAAACATTGCTCCTGAGATATTCATGTGATTCATGTAACATATGATTTGGGACCTATTGGTCCATCTTCCTATAATTTGCAAGTGTTTGACAAGTCGGTCACAATGCCCTTTTTAGTTCCATATGCAAGTGGTTATTCACAAATGATATGCCAAGTAATCGTTAAGAGCATTTAATTCTCACTTGGCCTGTATTCCCATGTAACATGTAACAATTTAATCATTCTCACTTGACTTATATTTTCATGTAACATGTAACAATTCAATCATATATACATGTAATAGAACATAATCATATCATACAATTATCACATACACCTATTGAATCCAATTAGGGTTTTTACTCACACACATTGAATCCAATTATTGTTTCTACTCACCTTTTGATGTGACCAACCTTTAGGGTAGGTTTGGTTCTCTCTCTAGGACTTCCTCAAAGTGTTGAGATCCTAGAATTTGATACATACAGGGTTACAAGTATGTCAAAATGATTATGAATGCTTGGTATGCAGTTATGGTATGATCCATGCAAGTGTACCTAGTGTTTATACATATTTTCCTTATATGGCAGCCTAAGCTTGCGACACGGTCACATTAGTAACTCTAGATATACTTATCCAAATGGCTTGATTCTTTGTTTTGAACAAACTAGACATATAATGGGACAACATAATCCAATTTAAGGTCAATATCAGACATACACAAAATGTGGTGAATTTTTAAATGTTGCCCTGTTACAGTGCCCTC
This sequence comes from Omphalea diandra, assembly GCA_949677035.1. Taxonomy (NCBI): domain Eukaryota; kingdom Viridiplantae; phylum Streptophyta; class Magnoliopsida; order Malpighiales; family Euphorbiaceae; genus Omphalea; species Omphalea diandra. Next base: position 12,710 of record CATIWR010145402.1, read on the forward strand.
TCAGTCTGAGTAGGTCTTACATTATTGGGCATATCTCAAATTGTACTAGTCCAATTGCAATAATATTCTACCATCTACAAAACATATAAATGAGCATTTCTCATGTTTTACTCATTATCCAGTTCAGTCTATAAGGTCACCAAAACAAAAGACCAATCTCGGGGAAAGTAGGTTCATAACATGTTGACAACCAGTCATGATAAAGGGACAATATCTCAGCAACCATGCTGGATTTGGCAACGATATTTCATAGCTATATAGATCATACATATATATACAACTTTCAAGTTTGAACAATCATCAAATTCTGAGTCTATGGTCATCAAATTCTTGGAAAACCGAATTAAAAAAAAGGGGTGTGTCATCCGGGTACAGAGTCAGTCCCAATCAATGA
>CATIWR010145465.1:0-32695 GCA_949677035.1 Omphalea diandra
AAAGACAAGACATGTGGTCCATGTCAAATGGGGAAGCAACACCATGCCTCCCATAAAGCCAAAAATGTTATAAGTACATCTAGACCTCTTTAACTTATCCATATGGACTTAATAGGACCTACTGGAAGTGCTAGCTTAGATGGAAAGCACTATGCACTAGTCCTTGTGGATGACTACTCTAGGTTTACTTGGGTATCTTCTCTAGCTCATAAAAATGATTCTTTTGATACTTTCAAAAGTTTTGCAAAAAGGGTTCAAAATGAAAAGGTTTACTTCATTTCCTCTATTAGAAGTGACTATGGAAAGGAATTTCAAAATGAATTATTTGAAAATTACTGTTTGGAAAATGGAGTTTTTTGTAAATTTTCAACTCCTAGAACACCACAACAAAATGGTGTTGTAGAAAGAAAAAATAGAACTTTGGTAGAAATGGCAAGGACAATGCTCAATGAGTATTTTTTACCAAATTACTTTTGGGCCAAAGCCATTAATACCTCATGTTATATTGCAAATAGAGTTTTTAAAAGACCCATTCTCAATAAAACCTCTTATGAGCTTTGGAATGGGAAAAAACCCAAAATTGCATACCTAAGAGTATTTGGATGCAAGTGCTATATTTTAAACACAAAGGATAATCTTAGGAAATTTGATTCCAAAACCAATAATGCAATCTTCTTAGGATATTCTACCTCAAGTAAGGCATATAGAGTCTTTACCAAAAGTATAATGGTAGTTGAAGAGTCTATGAATGTTGTTTTTGACGAATCTAGTAAACTTGATCTTGGGAAAGGTAGTTTTGTTGATGATCTTGTAGATAATCTTGAAAAATTAGAATTGAAAGATACTACAAGAAGAGATGATAAAGAATCATCAAAGTTGGAAGAAGAACCATAACATCAACAAAAAGAAGAGCCAAGACAAGATCTACCCAAAGATTAGAGATTCTCTAAGTATCACCCCAAATACTTGATCATTGGTGATACATCAAAAGGTGTAAGTACTAGATCTCAACTTCATCTTTTAGATAACAATCTTGTATTTGTTTCTCAATTAGAGCCAAAATCAATTGATGAGGCCATTGAATATGAAAGTTGGGTACTTGCTATGCAAGAAGAACTCAACCAATTTGAGAGAAACAAAGTATGGGAACTTGTACCTAGGCCTAAAAATTACCCAATTATAGGTAGTAAGTGGGTGTTTAGGAACAAGTTAGATGAGCAAGGTGTCATCACTAGAAACAAGGCTAGATTGGTTGCCAAAGGATACAACCAAGAGGAAAGTATAGACTATGATGAAACCTTTGCCCCCGTAGAAAGATTAGAGGCCATTAGGATTCTCTTAACATTTGCATGTCATATGAATTTTAGACTTTTTCAAATGGATGTGAAGAGTGCATTTTTAAATGGCATCATTGAGGAGGAAGTTTATGTTGAACAACCTCTCGGTTTTGAATCAATTGCTTTCCTAATCATGTTTTTAAACTAAACAAAGCCTTATATGGTTTAAAACAAGCTCTAAGAGCTCGGTATGGAAGGCTTAGTTTATTTCTCTTACAAAATGATTTTGAGAAAGGAAAGGTTGATACTACACTATTTGTGAAAAAGCATAAGCATGACACGTTAATTATCTAAATGTATGTTGATGATATTATCTTTAGTGGTACTAATGAATCTCTTTGTGAGGAATTTGCTAAGTGTATGACTAGAGAATTCGAAATGAGCATGATGGGAGAACTCAAATTCTTTCTTGGTCTACAAATTAAGCAACTCAAAGAAGGGATCTTCATTAACCAATCCAAGTACACAAAGGAAATGCTAAAGAAAATTGGCATGGAAGGATGCAAGGTAGCAAAAACACCAATGAGTAGTACCATCAAGCTAGACAAGGATGAATCAGGTACGGTAGTAGATGAAAAGAGATATCGAGGTATGATCGAATCTCTACTCTATCTTACTGCTTCTAGGCTGGATATAATGTTTAGTGTTTGTATGTGTGTTAGGTTCAATCTTCACCTAGGGAATCTCATTTGAATGCTATAAAGAGAATTTTCAAATATTTGCATGGCACTATTCACTTAAGACTTTAGTATCCTAGGAACTCTTCCTTTAGCCTAGTAGGGTATTCGAATGCAGATTACGTAGGTAGCCTTTTAGATAGAAAAAGCACTTCCGAGACTTGCCAATTCATAAGAGAATGTCTAGTCTTTTGGTTTAGTAAAAAGCAAATATCGGTTGCCTTGTCCACAGCGAAAGCCGAATATGTGGCGGCAGGTTATTGTTGCACCTAAGTTCTTTGGATGAAACAACAATTAAAGGACTTTGGTAAAGTAATTAATCACATTCCTATCAAATGGGACAATACTAGTGCTATTAATCTTTCAAAGAATCCCATCCAACATTTTAGAAGTAAGCATATAGATATTAAACATCACTTTCTTAGAGATCATGTGCAAAAAGGTGATGTTGTGTTAGAATTTATTGACACTAATCATCAACTTATAGATATTTTCACTAAACCTCTAAATGAAGAGAGGATGCACTTCATTAAGAGAGAATTGGAAATGGTTGATGGAAGCTCCCTCAAGTGAAAATTCTTATTTGATCTTGTGTGATATGTGTGTGTGATATGTTTGATTCATGGTTGATATGGAAGGTTTATTATTTGTTTCTAGGGGATCACATGTTTTTTCAAAATTTTCATTCTTATCCTTGATGACTCACAATTTGCAGTCGCTATTCATTCTTCATGGTCACGAAAATCACTCTCTACCATAAATTTTGTCAGTTTTTCAAAATTCTAATCGTTGCAGCGCATATTCCTGAGGAAAATTTGTCCGTTACTTACTTTTTTTGAAATTCGCGATCGCGACTGAGGAAATCGCGGATACGAATTATAGTAACCAACTTATATTTATGAGATTTGATTGCCAACCATTGCTAACCCTTCATTTAATCAATTTCTAGCCGTTTATTACCGTTTTCACACCCCTTGAAGCCTATAAATACCCCCTTAAACAGTGATTTCATAATAACTTCAATTTACAAACCTCCAAATCTCCTAATCTCTCAAATCTTCCCTCTATTTCTCAAGCATTCTTCATGGCACCAAAGAAAGCATCCAGAGCAGACAAGGGCAAGGGAATTGCACAACCCTCTGCTCCTCCTTCTCTCCTCAACATGAAGGGAGTTACTCGCGAAGAAAAGGAGAGGTACAAAGCCAATATCTCAAAAACCATCCTCCCTAATAAAATTCCATCTTCATTTCTGCTCAAGTCCCTTGGTCTTACTAATGAAATCCAGGCATTCATGTCCAACCTTGGCTGGAATGACTTTATCTTTTGTGCAGAACTCGGATACGAGGAAATTGTTTCGAAATTTATGTGCACGGTTCAATTAAGCCGTAAAATGGAGTCTCCAGCGGGGCAGTATGGTATGACATTTCAGGCCTTCGAAGATCCCTACTTCATCACTTTTGAGCAGTTGTCCAGCCTCTTCACTCTTCAAATCGGTGAGCACATTCCTTTTGTCATTGCTGCTCTCGATGTAATTTATTCGAAATTTTGGGTTGAGATCTCTATAGAGGCTAAGCACGACCCACAGTCTTCTTTGGCAAAGCATATCAAGACCTTACCATTCTGGATTCTCCACCGAATAATCACGTTCTCCATCAAAGCAAGGGGTGATGGGAATGAAAAAGTCTCACAAAAGGATCTTGGGTTCCTCTTCTACCTAGTAAAGAACAAGCCTATCCAGACCGACAGATAACTAGTGGATCAATTGATTCACATGAGCACCAAGCCGAAGAGTCAATTCTTGTTTCCATCGCGTGTATAACATGAATCATTTTAAGAGCATATTTAACATTAATTTTATGCATACCACTACATTTAACTTTGACATACGAGAAAATCCTAAAATCTTACTCATCGTTAGTGATGTCGCGCCAATAAAGTAAAGGAAGTTTGAGCAGTTACTCATGAAATATCAGAGGGTCTTCACTTAGACATATGAAAACATGTCAAGGGTGCGTCAATAGGTGGATTGTGGAACATAGGATCTTGACCTATCCACACATGAAGTGAGTACAACAAAAACTATGAAAGATGAGACCTGAGTGGACCCAACTAGTTAAAGAATAAATGGCTAAATAGTTGTATGCCAAGTTCTTAGAGGTGGTGGATTACCTTGAATGGTTGGCCGACATAATGCTAGTACCGAAGAAGGATGAAGGGGTAAGAAATTATGTTGGCTATAGGGATCTAAACAAAATGTGCCCAAATGATCATTTTTCTTTACCACACATAGATGTATTAGTTGACAACATTGCGACTTATGTCATATATTCCTTTATAGATGGATTCTCTAGGCATAACCAGATTCTCATGGCCATCACAGATAAGGTAAAGATAGTTTTTATAATATAATGGGGGACATATTACTATAAGGTGATGTCATTTGGGTTGAAGAATAAAGGAGCAACCTATCAGTGAATGACAACTGCCTTACTACATGACTTGATCCATAAAAAGGTGGAGGTGCATGTAGATGATATGATGGTGAAATTAGAGATTAGTGAAAGGCACTTTAAAGCTTTGGAAAAGTTTTTAAAGAGAGTTGATGAATACAATTTAAGACTAAATCCTAAAAAGTGTGTGTTTGAGGCCATCTTCAGTAAGCTTTTAGGACATGTAGTTAACGAGAAGGGAATTAAAGTGGATTCGAATAAGGTAAAGGCTATTTAGGAAATGCCTACACTTAAGACAAAGAAGGAGGTATGAGGTTTCTTGGTTCGTTTGTAGTATATTAGTCGATTTATTATAAGATTAACCTCTATATGTAAACCCATTTTTAAGTTGCTAAGGAAGGATCAGTCGATGGAATGGAATAAATAGTGTCAAGAGGCCTTGGAAAAGATAAAAGAGTATTTGACTAACCCATAAGTGTCGAAGCCACTAAGGCTTAAAAGACCTTTAACTTTGTATTTGATAGTTTCAGTCATACTTGGTGGAGGTGATCTCGAAGCTAGACCCAATTAAATATCTCTATGAGACCCCCTGCCTAATAGGAAGATTGGAAAAGTGTCTGATCATGTTGATTGAATTTAACATTAAGTATGTAACCAAGAAGGTGATCAAAGGATGGCCAATCCCGAAGTATTTGGCACAATAAGCCCTTGAAGAAAAAGAAGAGTCTAAGCCCTTTAGTTTCTAAATAAGGGGTTAGGAGAAATTAAAGCTCTAGGGTAGAGAGTTTACTTTGATAGAGTAGTGAACAAGAAGGGACAGAGTGTAGGGATAATTATGATGTTGCCCGAAAGGTAACTTTTTCTTATAGCTAAAAAGCTTGACTACAAGTGACTAATAATATAGTGGAATATGAAGCATGTGTACTAGAATTTGAACTCCTAAAACATATAAAGGTTAAGGTAGTAGAGGTGTTTGGTGATTCATTGTTGGTCATTTTATAGATAACAAATGAGTGGGAGTAGAAAGAAGAATGTCTAGCCTTATGCTTCGAGCAGCTAAAGGGGTTGGTATAGAACTTCCACAGTGTCATATTTCGTCCCCAGCCAAGAAAAGAAAATGCAATGATTGATGCCTTAGTCACTCTGGTCTCTTTTTGGGAAGCGTCGAGGCTAATGCCTATGAAGGCACTTATCACACTCCAGTTTGGAACACTGTGTTACATGGATGCAGGTGTGATGCAGGTGTAAGTGGAAAATCACCCTGGTATTTTGATATACAAAGGTACTTAGAAGATTATGATTACCTAGAATGAGCTGTAAAGAAAGATAAGGATGTGATTTGAAAGCTATCTTCATAATTTATGGTGTACGAAATGATAATGAATAAAAGAATACCTAACAGGGTTCATTTGTGATGCTTGTCTAAAGATGAGCCCCATAAAGTTATGAAAGAGATGCATGCAGGAGTATGTGGCTCTTATATGAATGGGAAAATATTAGCAAAGAAAATTCTAAGATTGGGATACTATTGGACTATTGTGGAGCATGATTGCATTCAGAAAGTTCAAAGTTATCATAAATGTCAGATTCACAGTAGCCTTCATCAATTGTTATTGACTGAGTTGTAGAATTTGACTTCACATTGGCCATTTGCAGCATAGGGCATCAATGTAATTGAGGAAGTTAGTCCAGCTTCTACCAAGGGTCATAAGTACATTGTAGCAGTTGTGGGTTACTTCTCGAAGTGGGTAGAAGCTGAAGCCTTCGATAAGTTGAGGCAAAGTGGATGGCACGATTTATTGAGAAGAACCTAATCTGCTGCTATGCTTTGCCACACCATATTGTTATAGATAATTTGGTCTATTTCCAAGTAAAGGTCATGGACATGTTGAGAAAATACGAGGTGATCCACCATAAATTGTCACCTTACAAACTGCAGGCTAATGGAGCAGTAGAAGTGACAAATAAGAATATCAAGAACACCATTGCCAAGATGGTCGAGACATATAAAAAGTAGTCTAAGAAATTATCCTTTACCTTGTAGGGTTATCAAACTATGACAAGGACATCAACTGGGATGACACCATACTCTTTGGTGTATGTGATAGAGGCAGTACTACTAATCGAGTTAGAAGTGAAGTCTTTATGGGTATTTATCTGAATCTGATATCCCTGAGTATTAATGGGTGAGAAGTAGATTTAAACAATTGGCTTTGCTCGATGGAAGAAGGCTGAAGGCCCTATATCACATCCAATTGTACCAAGCCAGGCTAGATTGCTCATTCAATAAAAAGGTCAAGCCAAACATGATAAAAGTTGGTGATTTGATACTAATGGTAGTTCGAACATAGGCTTAGGATCCCTAAGAAAAATTCAAGCCACATTGGAAAGGCCCTTACATGGTCAAGCAAATCTATTCAAGTAGAGTAGTGAAGTTAGTAGATACACTAAGCTGGTAAAATCTAGACTAGTTAAAAAAGTATTTTGTGTGAGGTGTGAGAAAAGTGAAAATAGCCCACTAAGTTGAAAACTATAAATGGCGACTTAGGAAAAACTTAGGGCATAAATAAATAATGAAAAAAAAGAAAGAAAATAAAGGAAAAAGAAGAGAAAAGCTCACTAAGTCAAAAACCTGAAAGGGACGCTTAGGCAAAAGTTAAAGCATAAAATATAAAATAATATGGATAAAATAGTAAAAGTCAAGAGAGTGTGACTAACCACTAAGGGACCTTTGATAGGATAGCGGGGCGACAACAAAAAAGGCAGGCACAAACGAGTGAAGAGTTAGCAAGACAAAGGCATTAAGCAAAATAACTAGATGATCTAATATGCCAATGTTAAAAGCAGAAGTCTTGCATTCAATTAATGTGTCATGTGGAAAATGTAAATGATTCATGCTAAGGATAATATTAGATAGAAGTACATTTATATAATTAGAGTAAATTCAGTAATACATGTCTTAGAATTATAACTAAATATAAGATAATTTTTCTCTTATAAAAGATCATTGTTTGTAGTTTGTTAATGTGAGCCTGTAGCTCTAAAGGTTATGCAACCATGCCATGTAATTTACATCATCATTAGGCTGAGAGTCTTAACCAATGTAGAAATCATAGATGTAGGAACTGGTCCAAATGGTCTCAACCCTATCCAAGAAGCATTGGGTCAGAGGATCCTCAACGAATGAAGGGAGAACTACATCTCAAACTATGGTGGTGCTGAACTAGTGACACACGCGAGCAGGATAAAAAAATGTGCTTGAAGCCAAGGCAGAGAGGATGACATAGTCTCTGTAAGTTTGCAAAGTGACATAAGATAGATCCCATCAGGAACAACTCACAAAGTGACATAAGATAGATCCCATCAGGAATAGCTCTAACAGATGTCGTTAATAATGACGTAGGACATCCACTCAGTCCATTCGACCTTAGTGGTGGCTGGTCTAGTTAGGTGGCAGTTTAAGTGTTGTTGCAGATGGTAAAGCCTCACGCCATAGCTAAGGCAGCTAGTAGTCCTAGCCTCTTCTATAACCATATCTAGAAAAAAGTGAAAAGAGAAAAAAAAAAAAAAAAAAGAAGAAAGAAGAAGAAAAAGAAAAATGCTCATTAAGTTGAAAGACAACCATGGTAGGTTAAACCAATGCTAGGATAGGAGAGACATTAGGAAAGTTCCAGGCATGTTTGAGGAATTGGAAGAAGAAATGAAGGAGAAAAGTTCAAAACATGTTACTTATACAATCCCTAACCAAGGTTGTATAACTCTCCAGTTAGGTTGTACAACCTATAATTCCATGACTATACAACCCTTAAGCCTTATGAGCATAATCAAACAGCCTTCCTTCAGTTTTTAGGTTAGGGATGGCTTGGGTACTTGTTCTGTGAAACATATATGTAAGAAAAGTGATAAAGCGTGTTTGAGAGGCACAATAAAAAAAAATGGATTTTTATATTACCAAACAAAAATATCAAAGTTTGACAAAAATTAAAGGTAATACCACCTTAGGTCACCTTAGCATATCTTAAGTAAGCATCCAAAAAGAAGGGCTTTCAAATCACCCAATAAATTATACAACTATGTAAATATATATTAAACATGTTACACTGGAATAAAAAGGAAAAAGAAAAATGTCCTAAATAGTTAGAAAGGTTTCACTGCTCAGTCGCCTCTGTTCTTGGAGGGGTAGCCTCTGAATCTGTGGCCTCGTCGCCCATGTCCACATACTCGTGTTTTCTGGTTATCTCAGTAAAACGCTCTATCTTTACCTTCGTCGCTATAATATACTGATCTCTCTCTCTCTAATCTCGCCACTTTGGCACTAGATCTTCTCCTACAAAGAAACACGAGGGTTTAAGATGTTCAAGACATAAAACACTAATCATGAACATACATACATACATCATAGAGCGCATTATTATGTTATGGTCCTATTTTGAGCTGTGGTCAGGTTAACTAGGGCCTTCACCTAAACACGTGTAATCAGTAAAAGAAGGAAGAGAGATTTTCAGAAGCACAGTTAGTAATGCAATCAAGATACAATCAACACAAATGAATATGGAACTCACATAAGTGTTCTCGGCCTGCTCAAAAACATAGGCAGATAGAGTATTCTATGATGACTTCATCGATACTATTAATGAAGCCATACCAGACTCTACCAAAATATGGAAGCCAAATTAGCTACCACCATTAGCTCCACACATCCTGAAGCAAATTTATAGGCATGTTTATGGCCTTGAGCGGCAGTAAAACTAGGCACAGAAGCAATAACAATAGTCCTCCTAGTTGCTTGAGTAGTAAAGACTCAGCTTGTATGCTCTATGAAAAACCTCTCATCGGCTGCATAGCAAAGAAATGCACGAATTACCGCATCGGATAATGGGAGGCTCCCTATAAATGCACTGATCATCTAGGACTTGTAAAGGATGCTTGGTGAAGACAGTTGCTTTCCTAGCTCGAGTCGTAGTGTTGCTGTAAGATCTGCCCCTATGAGATCCCTTACCTAGAACAAGCTCGTGAGTGGGCGATGTGGAATAGGGCACTTATTTATACCCTTTTGCCATCGGTAAATGCGCTCTTTGAGCTACCACTCTTGGATAGAGAGACCCATTATCAAATGTGACCATACGGGAGAGCCTCAGCCTCTACCACCTCCAATGCCCATACCACCATGCTACCTTTCCAGTCAAGGCATGGCTGCAATGAGGACACAAAATCATTGTAAGTATAATACTAAATAATACAATAAATAATCATGACTCATAAAGTGATTTTTGTGTAGGAAGAATACCTGGTCCAAAGTGATTGCATTTAGGCGAGCACATCTAGTAGTCACAGGAGACTCCTCGTATCTCACTATACTCTATTATGTAAAACGAGGATAACCACCCTTCATGTTGTCCTTAGGATCTAACCCCTATAATAGGCCCAACTCATCAATCCATATCTGTCAATAAAGAATACTGTGAGAGTCAAAATAGTAAAGTAACACTGAACATACAAAGAATAGAAGAAATCAATGATACTCATGATGAGAACTCTCTAGGTGCCAGACATACAACCTTGTCCACAGGATTAATGGTTGAGGTAATGATAAAGGTATGCCAACATTGCAAATCCCCAATCGAATTGGTGTAGTAGGTCTAAGTCCTCCAATATAGGTATCAAACATTGCTCTATCACCCTAGAAGCATTCGAGAACATGAATCTTGACGGGGCATATAGCAGGTTGCAATGAGCATCTGGTAGCCTGGTTCCCCTTCAATCAAGGAATGTAAGTTATGATCCTTTATAGATAATCTTGCTGAAGGGCAGGATATTGTACCCCAAAATCAGTAGGTAGTGGAATGCCTATGAATTGTAACGCATTCAAAAAGGTGAAATCCTTAGTAGTGATTATAATCTCACTAATCAGGGGCAAGTAAAAAGTATGGGTTGTGTCAATCAATTGCTTCATCAATGCATGGATCATCAACAAATCAATCCTTGGTGTTTTTTCAGGAAACAGTCGTAAAAAGTCCATATCCTGGTCCTTTAGACAGGTGACCATCCAAGGATGCAATGTACCCCCTCTCCCTCCATGCCCTATTAGGACTGCTAGAGCCACCTCCTATCAAGAAGGAAACGATCTCTTAAAGAAAGAAAGAAAGAAAGGAAAAATAATAATAAGAAAAGCATGCACATATGCAATTCATAAAAAAAATTAAGGACAAAGCACCATAAGATAGGCAAATTTGCAAAGATAATAGTTTGTTCACTCAGGTTGTACCCTAATTATTCATGAAACATCACATGAATTAATTTCAATTACTTAGTTATGCAAGTAAAAAAATAAAGCCTAAGTCATTCAAATCAAAACAATCAACAAGGCTAGTAGATAAAAAAAAATTTGCTGAAAATAAAGGGTGACTGTCCTAGGAATTATTTCTAAATATTTTATGAACTAACCTAATATTCACAAGCAATAAGTAAATTCAAGAGCAGTGCTTAGAACCTACAGTGATAAAGTGCATAGGAAGTAAAAATAAAATTGAGAAAGGAGGAAAAGAATACCTATCGATCTTGAGGCAACTTTTGATAAGTGACTGTGCAAGTTGTAGATCATCGACGTGTCACCATCTGGAAGGTAGCCAGGTGAAATCATCTTTGTTGTCATGTTCTTCAGCGGGCTCACTCACTCAAACCCCTATTGAGATCGCAACTGATTAAACATGTCAAAAGTTAGGATATCTTTATCAACAAACTCTTTCTAGACATCGCACATCTTGTCATTAAGAAACTCAACCATGTCGGTCATTAGAAGAAGCCAAGATTGGTTAGGAGCTAAGTCTAAAGTCAAAAGAGAAGAAGTGAAGAGAGAGAAGAGAAATGATGCAAATGAGATGAAAGGCTCTTGGAGCCTTTATATAGTGGCCCTAGGCTGTACTGCCCAGGCCATGCTATACAACCCTATTGGGCCAAGCCAACCCTGTCTGGCCTAGCACTTATTAGCCCTGACAAGCCTCGTCTTCTCTTCCTAGCCCATTAAGCCCAATCCTAACTTCCCAAAAAGCCCAATTATGACTAAATTACTAAAATACCCCTAACTTCCCAAAATGTCCAAGAATGCCATAATTACTAAAATCCTCTAATCTCCTAAAGGAGCCCTAGGGTGACCAATTGCCTAAAATGCCCTCACTGCTTTTAGAATATCAGAGAACAATCCAAGCTACCGAATATAGATTAGACCATTATGAACCTTTTCAATGACAAGCAGATTCCTTTTAAAGCCTTATAAATATTTTCAAGAAAGATTTCTCTCCTCAAAATGATAGAATCGAAAGAACAACTTTCTCTATAAAATAGTAAGATTTGAAGGAGCACTTCCTACTATAAATAGACCCCAAGCCCATTACCTTTAGACAAGAATAGAACCATAAGGGAGCCAAAAGGGTTGTAAATGTATGAATTTAACCTCATAAATGCCAAAAAGGCTTAAATGACATATAAATTATTCAATGGGCACCTCTAAGTTTGGAATCATCAATCAGAAAGACCAAAGCATACATTGAAAAGTGCAAAAGCAACCCTACATATAAAAAGCCATTTATTCGAAGTAAAATGCCTTGGTATTTGCTAAAAGGCTACCAAAAGCTCAGTATTTACTCAATGGCTACTAAGAAGGGAATTCTAGTACTTGCTCGAGGCTTACTGATAGAAGATGATCAACCTTAGAACTTGCTAAAGGGTTGTCATGAAGCTTAGTATTTACTCGAGGGCTGCTAAGAATAAACCCAATACTTGCTCGGAAGAAGATGGTTAACCTTGGTACTTGTTGAAGGGCTACTAGGAAGCTTAGTACTTACTCAAGGGCTACTAAGAAGAAAACTCAATACTTGCTCGAGGGTTACTAGAAGAAGATGATCAACCTTAGTACTTACTAGAGGGCTATTAGGAAGCTTAGTACTTCTAAAAGGTTGCTAAGAATCTTAGCACTTGCTTGAGGAACTGCTAAGGAAATTGTATCCTTGGGTATCCTTACTAATGTTTACATTTTATACTTTACCGTGACTTGTTCAAATTGCCATTTCTTAAAATTTCAAGCTCCATAAAAAATGGGGCAAATTGTAAGCATCAAATTTTAGACCCTTGGATATAAAACCCAATGATGAAAATCATCAAATCAAATCCTTAGAATGTTAAAGGGAATTATTTAAAGTAAGGGAAGAAATGCCTAGGAAAAATTCAGAAAGTCCAAAACCAAGCCTAAAGACTAAGCCCAAGCCCAGCCACGGGCTACTAGCAAGCCTTGATGTACAACCCATTAATCAAGGATCTATAACCCTTAAGTCAAGGCTGTACAACCTTCCCTAGGACTGTACAACCTTGCTAAAACTATAACTTATGGAACTTTTTTGAAGTGGTCCCTCACTAAACACTAAGGTTATACAACCTTGACAAAGAGATGTACAACCCATTCTTGGCTATATAACCTACATACAAACCCTAATTCTAGTCCTCTTCTTTGTGATTGGGTACATCCATGGTGCATCTAAGCCTATTCTTGGCATTATGTACCTACCCAACACCTATAAATACCCCTCATTTTGAAGAAAGTGAGGAGGCTTTTGGAAACCCTAACCAAACTCTGCCAAAATCAATTCTCAAACACTATTAAACTTAAAAAACCAAAGCCCTAATTATCTCCAAGGTAGAACTAGACCATTTTCCCTTGTGTTTGTGCATTCCCTAAGTAATATTGGAGGATACCCATTAGAATACATGCTTCTAAGGATAAAGATCTCACTAAAACAAACTTAGGAACCCCTTCCCTCTTCTTTGTCTTCCTTTTAATTCTCATTTTTTGCTTGTGAAACCTATAAAATGAGGGTTATACAATGTTGTTAATAAGTTGTACAACCTAGGTTTCCTGGTATTCATAAGAAAACTCTTTTCTTTTTTCCTTCAAATTTTTTAATTTGGGTGTGTTTTTTGTGATGCTTATTGACTATAATGATAGAATAAGATGATGCTTTATGGCCTAAGACACCTATTCACTTCAAAATAGTGTTTGGTTATCTTTTCAAATGGTTTTCTTTACTTTACTCACTCAAAATCTTTATGTGTTTTCTTATTCCTTTGAACTTTAAGTTTTTGGTTCTATTTTTGACACCTTAAGGTGATAATCAAGAGTGAAACTCAAGTTTCCTTTAACCTTAGTAATCCTTTTGGTGTTAGAATACATAATAATCATATGAATAGTGTTTTATGGTTCCTTGATGCCTTAATTGAATGCTATATGTTTTCTATTTTCTTTCATTTCCAAATTTTATTTTTGGTTCTATTTTTGACACTTAAGGGGATAATCAAGTGAGGAACTTGAGTTTTCCTTGACCTTGGTACCCTTCTTTGTGTAAGAATCTATATGTGGTCATGTGAATAATGTTTTCTAAGCCTTTAATTCCTTAGTTTAATGTAGGTGTTCCAACTACTACCATGTCGAATTTTGTCCAATTTGTTTTAGCTTTTTATGAGCAAGGTGAGGGAGGGTTTAATGATCCTAGGACCTCACTTGCGTGAGTCTTTGCCAAAGGCTATTTAATATCCTCCAAATGCTTAACATTTATGTGTGTTCATTCCCTTTCTTTTATTCATGATTCATGTATTTGTGTATGTGTGTTAAGAGCTATATATTATGGTAAATAATGATTAAATGTATTATCTTAGGCTTAGATACATGATAGGTACCTTGACTATGGAGATATGGTATGATGATCATTATAGACCTTGCTCTCCTTTTTATATTTACTTTAGATTCCTTTTGCTTATTTATCTTTATGTTGATTAATTGCTAACTTATTTCTTCTTCTTATGTGCAGGTGCGATTGTTAGAGATTAGACCATCGGTTTGATCTCAACAATTTCCCCTTTTGAGTGTTTAGTGTATGGATGGATGTTTATGCATGCTTACCCCATACCATGATGCATGACCCCCTCCTTATTATGGATGGTTGTGTGTGAATGAGTGAATGATGGATGCTCGAAGTCCCTATGTTATGATTCATGATCCGCCCTCACTGATTAATGATTTGATTTATTAATTGAATTGCACTTAGATGTATGATTAAGGGCATTAATTAGACTAATCAATAACTCGATTAAATTATTAAAAGTGAACCAAAGATGCCTAAAGACTGAACCCCAATATTTAGGCAGTTTGAGGCTGCCTAACCCTTTTCCCAAGCTATACATAATTTTTGAACTCGATCTTTGATGGGGTGAGGATGAAATGGACCTTTTTATTGACTTAGAATAGGTTTAGATTTTGTCTTCCCTAGATTCTGGTCCTAACCAAAGTTGAGTGGTGACTCCCCATTGCATTTAGGGATTATACCAATATATTGTCCTGCCTTAGTCCCCCGTTGACCATTACTTTGGAAAAGGGGCTTCTATCTAACGTGAAGCCTCAAAGATCCCTCGTTGATCCAAATTGTTTACCATGACTAGGGGTTATTGTCAATGCATGACCCTCCATCCTCTCAATCCTTTGTTGATCGATAAAAAGTGGGAGTCACAAGCAAGATTCCACTCGTTCGAGCGCAATTGAAAAAATTAAGGGTGCTCATACATGCTTTAACAAGTGTATATATATGTGCTTATATTCCACACTCAAATAATTAAGTCTATATATGAAAGTAAAGACATTATATTTTTATCCAAAAATAATAATGTCAAAGATAGTAAGTAGTCAACACTGATAAAAAAATAATCATATACTATGAAGTCCTAATTGTTTAACATGAGCTAAAAATACATCTCTGGTAATTGACTTAGTCAAGAGATCAATAATTGTCTGTGTCATAGAAATGTGTAGTAAGATTACTTTATGTGCTAATGCCTCTCTAACAAAGGGATGTATGATGTCAATATGTTTGGTTTTCCATGGTACTTAGGGTCTTTGGTGTAGGCTAATATTGCCATATTGTCATAATGGATGGTAATTGGTCCAACTCCATTTATGACAACACTGAGATTCTTAAGGAATCTCCTTAACTAAAACTACCTCTTGAGCTACTATTAAGCATGCTATAAACTCAACTTCCATGGTGGATAGAGCTACACAGGTTTGCTTTTTATTACTCAAACAAATAGCTTCACTACTAAGTAGAAAAATATATACTAATGTTTATTTGCACCATCTAGAGTCAATACCTATAATATTCTTGATTTTTATAAGTTAATTCTATTAATTTAGGTCATAGAAGTATTCTCATAATTTTAATTGAGCTATATTTAAGCAAATTTGTGATTAGTTATATGAAATAATTTATTGATGTAATCATAATATTTTAAATATAAATAGGTGTCAATATTATGTAACTGGATGATATTAGTAAGGTTAAAGTTTAAAGAGATTAGTTTACTAATTTATCAAAGGCTACTTTAGTAATTTAATATGTTAGTGTGTGTGTGTGTGTGTGTGTGTGTGTATATATATATGCCAATCAAGCAAAGTGGCTGCTACCACTTTAGCTTTTGAGGAGAGTGGTTATGCATCCATATAAGAAAAAATAAATAAATAAGCAGACTGAGGATTTTGTTGAAGGTCTTCAACAAATATTCTAAAGGATTGAGGATTAACAAGTCTCTACTAGTTCTTCTATATTTCTTGTAGGTATGTAGATCTATTCTAATTTTTTCTGATATATTGATGGTCAATCTACAATAATTAATTGATGTGGATGAATTCAAATAAATGAATTTGATGAATTAAATTGAAGTGAACTCAAGGATTTCAATCGGGATTGTTACTTGAAATTAGATTAGGAAATTTAGTTAGAGCATTAATTTAATTATGATAAATAATTATAGACATGTATATTAGGTATATCTCTGAGATTAAATATCCTTGCAGAGCAATTATAGAAAAACATAAAGTTTGAATGAGTTAGATTGGATTATTGTGAGAATTTTGTGAAAGCAGATTTTAAGTAGTAGATTAAAAATTTTATATAAGAAGTTATAAAGATCTTTCACTATTGATCTTGTTATATGTTTATGTTCTGAATGTCTAGTATTATAGATTAAAATTTGAGATCGATCCAACAATGAAATGTGTATTTATAGGATTAGAATCAAAAGTTGTTTAATAGTGAAAATGTGCAGCACTGTTAAAAAAAATAATTAATTTAAAATAGTGCATAATATTATTTTGATCTGAAAATTTATCTGAGGTATCTACTATATGTCTAGTTACATATATATTGATTTGAGAATTTTTGAAATATATCAAATATAGAACTAATATTTTTTTTTTATCCGTTGTCCAGTAGAGACTGTGATGTAAAACAATTCACTTTTAGAAATTATTTGAGGTAATAAATAATCTCAATTTCTTTCAAATATTATATGTAGTATTCTGGATATGTCTAAATATATATATGTAATTTTCTTGGAATTTTTGGAGTAATATTGGTAGAGGTTATTATACTAGATTTAACTATTATTCAGTTTAGAATTATGTTTGGAATAGTTTCCTAAACATAATTAATTAGTAAGATTGTTATAGCTAGAAAATTAAGAGATTTATTAGGATAGTTAGTTTATATTTTAGTTATAAGATAATATTTAATTAGTATATTTTAGAATTTAAATTAAAGATTTTATAGATAAATTTCTACTAACTATTAGTTTAGGATTCTATTAGACTTAAATTAATTAAGTTGTATATTAGATTTGATATGTATAATTGGCATTAATTAAATTAATTGAGTTTCTAGATTATTAAATGAATATTTGTTTAGAATAACCATTATTAATAAATAATTATTTAGTTTATTTATATATATTGGTTTAAGTGGTATTATTGGTGGCCAGTAAACTTAGTGAGAAGACTGCTTTGTGTTTGCAACCAAGTGAGAAATTATATGGGTTTGTTAAACTTAATGACAATGAATTACTTGTATAATTGCAATTATGTGAATAATTAAATGTTGCTTAGAAGTTGGGGAACTACTATATATCTTATGTGAATATCTTTAGAGTTGATACATTGAGTTGTGAATTATGTGTTATTCGTGATGTGATAATTGGATTGTTTCTACTATGTTATGTTGTGGCAAAACAAGGACTTGAACTCCTATGGTGCACTTGGGCCATATGTATATGTATTATATGTTTTCTAGCCTGTTAGAAAATGATTTGCTGAATAATTCACAGTGCCCCAAATGTAAATGTATATGTATACAAAGGCTTCATGCCTTATATATTTTTTTGAAGGTTGTACCTAAGTCTTCCCAAAAATATTGAGATTCTATATTTGTTGTTGTAACTCATAACCTATATCTATGAATCATCATGTGATTAATATTATGTATTAGTTGCTACATGATGTTCTTGTGAAGCTTGCTATGTATTTGATACTTAAGTCAACATAATATTATTCTCTAAGTTTAATGTAAGTGGTTAGGATGTTCTCTACCTCATTTAATTTCTCATTGAGTTGTAGTCTGCTCACCCCTCTTCAATAACAGTTTTGTAGGTTGAGTTAGACTAAAAGTGAGGCTTGCTTTTCTTCTCCAAAGCAGCATTGAAAGGTTTAGATTTATGAACATATTTTTCTAGGATTTTAGCTGATTTCCAACTTTTAGACTGTGTCTATGTTTTGTGTCTACTTTTTTTTTTGGGCGAAGATTGGTTGGGTGTTCATAAAAAAAATATTTATTATATGATTTGTGGATGATATGGATAATTAGAATTGACTGAGGTTTTAATTATTCTAAATAAAGCAACACTTTAGTCTTATTATTTTTATAGTTCTTGATGGTAATATCAATGTGATGAAATAGTTGCAAATTAGATCCTTGATAGCATAACATAAAATTTAGTGTGCCTCGGATTTATCATAATATCCTCTTGATTACTTTCTAGTGCTTAATCTCAAGATTAGATTGATATCAACTAACTAGACTAACTACATAGCACATGTCAAGGTAAGCACAAATCGTTACATATATGAAGCTACCAACTATACTAGTATATGGAACATGGTTCATCTTTTCTTTCTCTTAAAGACTTTTAAGATATTAATAAAGGCTTAGATTCTCATTCTTGGCTATTGGTGTATCAAAGGCTTAAAATTATATATCTGAAATTGCCTAAGAACCTTCCTTAAGTAAATCCATTATGGCAAACCAAGGAATTTCTTAAAGTGGCCTTTTAGGATCTTAACTCTGAGCACATAATTTGCTTCACCTGTGTCTTTCATTTTAAGGTTTAAGGGCCACTACTTCTTAGTGGTTTTGATTAACTCTATGTCATTTCTCGCAAGTAGAATGTTATCTACATAAAATGAAAGAATAATGAAATATCTCTTAGTGCATTTGACATATATATAATGATCTTCTTTGAACATCATAAACCCATCAGTAATAATGGCTTGATGAAATCTAAGATACCAATGTTTAGATGATTATTTCAATCCATAGATGGATCTTAAGAGCTTACAAACCTTTTACTCATGTCCTTTTATAAGAAAGTCAATTAGTTAATTCATAAAGTTCTTTTCATCAAGTCTCCATTGAGAAATACCATTCTAATGTCCATTTGATAGAGTTCTAAATCCATGTAGTGATAATTACTAAGATTATATGAATTAAAGTAAACCTTACAATAGGTGAAAACATTTCCTTATAATACATACCCTCCTGCTATATGTAGTCTTTTGTTACCAATCTATTTTTCTATCTTCCAATGGATCCATCTACCTTACACTTAACCTTTAAAACCCATTTGTTTCCAATGGTCTTACACTTAGAAGGGAGTTCAACCAACCCCCAAACATGATTGATCTGTATGGACTTCATTTCCTCTTTTATAATAATAATGCATTATTTGCTAGCATATGATGAGAGAGCCTCTTGATGAGTTTTTAGCTCATCATCATTTAACGCAATGATCATAAAAGCTTCCTTTCAAACCTTAAAATGATGATAAGGAATGTTTCCATTGTTAGTTATATGCCTTAGTCTAGTGCTTGTAATGTATATTTTCTTAATAATGTAATAGTTGCAATTTTATTAAATATCTCATTTTTGTATGGCTAAATGATAAATTCTATGAATAACTAATTCTACCTACAGTCATCAAGTATGTGGCTTGATAGTAAAACCTTTAGGTGTGAAGAATTATATTTTAAACTATTCTTAGTCAGTCATTATTGTTGGGATAATAATGAAAGAGGACTAATATGTGTTTTCATTGATGACTATGTTTTACTAGTCATGAATATGTGATATGAAGTCAAACACATAGATACATATTTAAGAAACATTGTATTGGACTAACCCACTATGAGAATATTACATGGATTAATAGTCATAAGTGATTCTTATGCAATAGTATTAACTTAATCCTCTCACTTGAAAATCACCATAAATTCCAATATAATGAACTTCATGTTTTGATATAGTCCAACATTATCTTTAATTGGATAATCATAGAAACTAATATTGGACATCAAGTAAATCATATAGAGGAATATGAGTGATTTAGAAGAATTTGTCTCTCATATATTTATGAGAAATATATCTCTAGGCTCTTTGATAAGTTAGACTGAAGAGATTGCATAACCACACGTTAATGAATTGATAAAGGTTATTAATATCATTTTACATCAGTCTATTTAGAGATCAAGAAAGAATTGAACTAGATAAGGATGATATGATCCATGCCTTATGTTCAATTAAGATATATAATGTGACAAAAGAATTATAATACTATTTGTAAAATAGGTTAGATCATATTAGACCTAGCCAAGGTCTAGTTCAAAATTGGAACTGGGCCAATTTTGAGTCTGTCAAAATCAGCCAAAACCAGTCAAACCCAAAACCAAGATTGAACCAACCCTAAAACTTAGGGGAATGAGTTTAGGGCCAGTTTCGTTTTTGATGGAATCAGAACCATCGGTTCCAGTTCTAGTTCCAGTCGTTAAAAAAAATTATTTATATATATATTGCAATTGTCATATGATCATTGTAGCATTTTGATCGTTGTTGCCCATGACCATTGCAGCATTTTGACCACTATTGCCATAATGGTCTCAAGAATGTTGCACATTTGCAACGATCTAAATTGTTAGACCATTGCAAATGTGCAACATTCTTCTTTTTTTTGCTTATAAATATAGACTTAAAGTAACATTTTTTTTTTACTCACACTCACACATTTTCTTTCTTATTTCTGCATTCTTTCTCTATATTCATCTTTATATACTCACTCTCTCTACCCTAGCCTTAACCAAATTTATAAATTTATACTTACTTTCTTTATCTAATTTTTCACACAAAGTTATATATACATAATCTCTTTTTTTCCAATATTATTTTGTATATTCAATTTCTATTTTCTATATTCTACATAACTACATTAAAAAAAATAACAAATTTTAGTGGAAGAGCATCCAACCAATAATCTACAAGATGATTATCAAACTCAAGAAAATGATGGAAGATTCAAAAGATTAGTTGATCAACAAGTTCCAACTAATTTGGAGCAAGAGAAAGGGGAAGAGGAAATTATAATAGTAGGAGGAAGAAGAAGTCAAAAATCATATTTATTTGAAGTGCATTTTTTAAAAAAATGCAAAAATTAGATGGTTTGTAGGAGGCAATTTGTAATTATTGTGGTCGAAAATACAAATTTAAAGTTGAAGGTGGATATGACACATTTAGAAGACAATTGGATAATAAGCATCTTACCCTAAGTGGCGATTAAGAAGACACAAACTCAAATTTTTGATCTTCTTCCTATCAATTATTTAAATATTCTAATAAAAAATAACAAAAAATGATTTGCATGGAACATTTATCTTTTAGTTTTGGTGAAAAAGTTGGTTTTGTTAATTATTGTAAAAATGCTTTAAGTCTTAGTGCAAAACGTGTGCCTAAAAATATTTTGAAACGTACTTTTATTAATATGTATAAACAAGAAAAAAAGAATTATAAAATGTTTTCAAATTTAAAAGGATGTGTTTCTATTTGTAATGATATTAGGAGTGATCATTAGCAAATGTATTCATATATGGGCATCACATGTCATTAGATTGATAATGAATGGATGTTGCAAAAAAAAAAAATTATGGCATATAGAGTTTTTGATGAATGTCATATTGCTGATAATATATTTTGAATGATTATAAATGTTTTAGAAGAAAAAAGTTTAGTTAGAAAAATTGTTTCTAGTTCTTTTTGATAATGCAATTACAATATCTCTTCAATTAATGAATTGCAAAATATTTGTCAACCTCATATTGGCAGTAGGTTTTTTCATATTAGATATGCATGTCATGTTTTAATTTATGTGTATAAGACGATATTAGATCTTTGGAAGTTGCAATTTCTCCAATTAATAAAACACTTTCTTACTTATGGACACATCCCCAAGTAATGAAACCAAGGGGTAGATTTTGTAAAGAAAATGGATAGAGACCATAAAGATTTCTAAGAGATGTTCTGACTCATTGGAATTCAACTTATGAATTACTTAAAGAGTCTTATGGATATAAATAATTATTGTGCACATTTATTTCTAATAATATGACATAAGTTAATTTATATCCACAAAATTGGGATGTTTATACAGAACTTTTGGATATTTTAAAAGTTTGCATTGGTGCAACGTATGTTTTAAGTGGTGTTTATTATCGAACATCTCATTTGTTATTAATTGAATGTATTAATTTTTTTGGTGCATTACAAGAGTATGAAAATGATGATGTTTTAAAAGAATCAATTTTATTAATGAAAATGAAATGGTTAAATTATTTTTTAAAAATTCCATTAATTAATCTTGTTGCATGTGTTTTTTTTTTTTTTATCTTAGAACTAAAATAGATGGTTTATATCATTATTTATCTTTTTATTATTCTTGTTTAGGTTTTGTTAATGCTTTTAAAAATATTGATGATATAGTTGATGTTGATAGAATAATTAGTGATGTTAGAAAAGTAGTTGTTGACTTATTTATGGAATATAATATTATTTATGGATTACTTTCTATCGATTCTTCCACATCTTCTGTTATTAGTCAAGTTTAGGGTGAACCAAGTAAAATTAGTGCAGGTGATCGATTAATGTGCAAAGGAATAAAGAACTAGAGGATCATCAGGTTCATCTCCTAAACTTAACATTTATCTAGCCACAATATTTGAGTTTGATGATAACAAAACAGGTAAAGATTTTCCAGTCCTTGCATGGTGAAGTCAACACCAAGATACTTTCCTATCCTATCACAAATTGCAAAAAATATTTTAGCAAGTCCAATCTCAATAATTGTTATGGAATAAGCTTTTAGTATGGGAGGAAATATATTGGATGACACATGATCTTTCTTGGACCTCAAATCATTAGAAGCTCAAACATGTGTTGATGATTAGACTAAAGCAACATTAAGGACATAAGAATTTGTGGTGGAAGAAGATGATGATTTCTTTGACCTCATAACTGAAAGAACTTCAACTTCATGCATTTAAAGTGATTAAATTAGAATGGTAAGGGGGTAAACAAAATTTTCAAAAAATAGATTAAAGAACTACGTAGACTTTGATTCCTCTACATCCTAAAAGGATACGTAGGAAACTTAATTTTTGGTAAGAAAATTAAGTTTAAGCCCTTTTTTTTTAAAAAATACTAATTGAACAAGCAAGAATCAGAATCATGAATCAAAACTAACCAGTTATGAACTGGCCCTGAACTGCCCAATGGGCCGATTCTAGTCTTTGTGGAACTATGAATCGCCAATTCTTAAACTAGAATCGGTAGTTCTTGAACCATGGCCAAGCCTAGATCGAATCATTAACTTTCACATAATTTGAGTAGTCATAATGTATTGTTGGAGATCATATATGACTTGTGAGCCAAAATAGGTTTTAGGCCACTGCTAACATTATATGAACCTGTAGAGTTGTATACTTAAAATAGGCCCAAAACTATATTAGGTTTTAGTTCTCTCTCTATCTATAATTAAGATAATTAAAGATATTATCTAAATTATTAGATATCTTTTTCATTTAAAAAAGTTAAAATGAAATAGGGTACTATTTTTAATTATATCTTTTAAGATAAGAGTTGGCATAAAATATTTTAATGGTTAAGATATAGATGTGTATTTTAGGGTTTTCTATAAAATAAAGTGCATACATGTTTTCAAAAACATTTTGAGAGACCAAAACCCTAGTGCTAGCACACAACCCATTTTTGGAAAAAGCTTATTCATATGGATACCTACAGAGGGTGATCATCCTTTGGTGATGCCTTGATCTGACTTCAAGCTTGAGGTAGGGTGTTACTGGTGTAAACCCCTACTTAGCCTTCCAATATATCTATGATCTCATGTATGAATTGGTAAAATTTGCATCCTTTCCTTTTGATTTAATCAAATTGCATGGATTATTAGTGAGATACATTGTAGAAAATTTTTATTTTTTCACTACATTTGTTCTACAAAACCCAACATCAATACGCACTTTTCCTTAGTAAGGTTAATTGAGAACTTATACCTTGTAATCCTATACCTATTGGGTTTAAGTTGCTCCCACTATCTTTAGGAAGATCAAGAATTACCTTATGTTCTTCTATTGGTTGAGTATGTACAAGCAAGTTTGAATCCTTAATCTCATAAAGGCCTATGACTCTATGTGCCTTACTTTTACTAAGAAATTCTTCCTCATGAAAATTCACATCTGTGACTTAATTTCAATCAACCTTTTATATGATTGCTTACATGTGTTAGTTATGTGCTCTATGCCAATTTTTATAATGGATATTTTTTTTATTAATGTCATAGTTGCATTTTTATTAAATATCTTTATTATGTTGTATTTATAGCAAGATGATAAATTCCATGAATAGTTAATTATGCTTTAAGCTCATCAAGTATGAGACTTAATGGTAAAAACCTTAAGCTTTAAAAATTATATTCTAAATGGTCACTAGTTTATCATTATTGTTGGGATAATAATAAATGAAGACTGGTATGTGTTTTAATTTATGACTATGTTTTATTGGTCATGGATCTGAGATATTAAGTCAAACACATACATACATATTTAAGAAATATTGTATTGGATTGACTTATTTTGAGAACACTACAAGGATAAATTGCATAAGTGATTCTCATGCAATAGTATTAACTTAATCCTCTGAATTGAAAATCACTATGGATTCCAATATAATGAACTTTATATTTTGATATAGTCCAACATTATCTTTAACAAGATAATCATACATACTGATATTGAACATGAAATAAATCATATAAAGGAATATGAGTGATTGATTTGTCCCTTATGTATTTATGAGAAATATATCTTTGGGCTCCTCGATAAGTTAGATTAAAGAGGTTGCATGACTATGCAAAAATGAATTGATAAAGATTATTAATGTCATTTTACATCAATTTACTTAAAGATCAATAAATAATTGAACTATATAAGGATGACAATGATTCATGCCTTATGTTCAATTAAGATATAATATAATAAAAGGATTAGAATGCTATTTATAAGATAGGTTAGGTCAGATTAATGACATTAGTATAATTTGGGTAGTTATAATGTCTTACTATAGGCCACTTATGACTTGTGGATTAGAAATAATTTTTATACATTGCCAATATTATGTGAATCTATAGGGTTGCATATTTAGAATAAGCCTAAAAGTGAAATAAGTTTTGTTGCTCTCTTTAGATATAATTAAGATAATTAAGGATATTATCTTAAATTTTTAGATATATATTTTGCTTTAAAAGTTAAGACAAAATAGGATATTATCTTATTTGTATCTTTTAAGATACATGGTTGACATATATATCTTAATAGTTAAGAAATATTAATGTTTTAAGGGTTTTCTAAATATTGAGTGTGCATTCAAGTTAACTTCAGAAAACACAAAAGTGCAAATTCACATTAAACCCTAGTGCTAGCACACTATTCAATTTGAAGATAGCTTGTTTGTATGGATACCTACAGAGAACGTTCATATTTTGACATCTAAATCTAAATCCAAGCTCGAGGTAGGATGTTACAAGAATAAAATCCTCTCTGCCTTACAACAGATCTGTGATTCTTATTCAAATTGGCATGTTTTCACATCCTTCTTATTGATTTAATCAAATTACATGGATCATTGGTGTGTTTTGTATATTGAAATTTTTTGTTTTTATTTTTTTTATTGTGCTTTATTTTTTTTTGTTGTACTTTCTTTACAAAACCCAATGATATGAACACATACCCTTTAGAGTGTTTAAGGTATCTTATGAAGGTCCCTTTCTTTCTCTAGGACCAAGCTTCCTATACTTTTAGGTAGCATTATGTATGTATGCATTAGAGACCTAAGGATAAAAATAAATTAAATTTAGCTTTTTACCAGTCCATAACTCATAAGGGGTGAAAGTAAATAATTTGAAGGAGACAAGATTTGTAATATAAACAATAGTTAATGTTGCATCTCCCTAATAGGAGATAGGCAAATTAGTATAGGCAAATTAGTTTGTGGTATCTTAGATCTAACCATGTTGAGAAAAGTTTGATTCTTAGTTTTGTTACACCATTTTGTTGTCGAGTACTAGGAATCATTAAATGTCTAATGATTCCTCTTTCTTCACACAATCCTTTAAATTGATGTAATAGATACTCAAACCCTTGATAAGTCTTTAGAGATTTAATCTTCTTATCTAATTGATTCTCAACCTCATTTATGTATCATCTAAAGCAATTTATTGATTTGAACTTATGAGAGATCAGATCGATATGACCAAAATGCATATAATCATCTATAAAAGTGATAAGATAGGAACCACTATGCTTTTCCTTCATATTCAATAGGCCACGCACATTAGAATGTATTAATTGCAATGAAGTTTTTACCCTTTGCATTTGCAAATGGTTTTCTAGTTAATTTTCCTACTAAACAATGCACGCATAAAGGCAATACAACTTTAATAAGTGGGTCTATGAGGCCTTTTTTAATTAGCTTAATCATCATTTCTTATTTAATATGCCCTAGTCTAGCATGTCATCTTATAGATTCATTGTTTGAATTATTAATATAAGATAGTAGTGAAAAAGACCTACCTGTATTATTCAAAAAATAATCAAGATCCAAAGTCGTAAAACCATCAAACAAAGAGCCGCAACCATAATAATCTATTCCAAGATAAATCTTAATAGAATTAAGTTCAAACTCTAATAAAAAAAACTGAATGAAAGCATGACAAGAACTGAAAACAAGTTTTTTTTTCTAATTTTTAGAGCATAAAGAACATCATAGAGAAATAATCATGACCCAAATGCATTTCCAGCTTATCACATCTACATAGGTAAACTTTCCCATATAGATTTATTTACTCCTTAAAGGCAAACAATGAAACTAGATGTACCCAGTTTGGTCTTTTGTTGTATGCTCTAATGCTCTAAAAAGAGATTCAACAATAAAAGTACTAGTAATAATAAAATAGTCATAAGAATGATTAAGTAATACCTTAGGCTTAGTACATTCATGAGTGAAATGACTTATCTTTCCACAGTTGAAACAAGTCATCTTTGACTTGTATTTCTTGCCACCACACTTTCCTCTTCTTTTTTTTTTTTTCTCATTTTTCTTCTTTGCTTTCTTAGCCACAGCTTCAACTTTTTCTTGAAAGGAATTATTTCTTGTGTTCCTCCCTCATGATTCATTAATATATGCTTGAAGAGGTTTAACAACCTCAGGAATTCCTCCTCCAATAACATGTGTTGTTCAATATCCTTAAAGGTCTTAACACCTTCATTATATGTCATATTAGCATGCATATGTTCTTAAGAATATCTAGAGGGAATGAATGAAAAATTAAAATTATTGTTCATCAGTCAAGACATGTCCAACAACTTTCAACTCATGAATCATATTTGACATAGCCCTTAAATGTCTTTTTCATGGTAGTTCTTTGTTCCTGAAGTAGAGACTCACTATTCCTAAAAAGTCTCCTTTGATAAGTACTTAACTTGTCAATGACCATAATAATACAGATTGTAAAAGTAATAATAGTGCACACTGAGTGTAGATATCATCCCATAGAGACAAACATGAATAATTATTGAAATATGATGATTATATTTTTATCTGGAAAGAAATCAAATGATAATTTGACTACAAATTACAAATGAAATGACAATTAAAAAACTAAATAAACTATAGCAAAAGAGACAAAGTAATGAGAAATAAAACCTTATAGTTATCAACTCAGGACACTTGATCTCACTAATGGAAACTCATGAAGCTTTATTCTTCTAACGACAAGTTGATTATGTATTGCAACTATCGATTGTCTTATAGCATTTTAGTCCTTTCTCTCGAGTAGTCACTTAAATTTGCAATTTTATTTCATGGAATCATTTCTCAATGTGAACTAAAATAGAATATAATAATCCTTTAATGATAGCACTAGGTTAAGTGGGTATCTCGACTCATCAATTAACCAAAGGGATTTGATTTTAGGTTTATTTCAATTTAAATTCTCCTAATCCATAAATGAAATCCAAATCATGCAATTAATGGCCAATCAATTACAAGCATTAGGTTTCAAAAGAAATAAAGATCCAACATTGTCATTAAAATCATTCAATCTTTTCCATGGGTACATCAAGGTCCTAGATAAAAGATCTAGCCTAACATAATAACAGAGTAAGTCAAATTTAATTGTAAAAGCATTACCTTAAATAAAGAAATAAGAAACTAGAAGAAAGAAAACAAAATTCTCCAAAGTAGTTTGATGATTGACAAGATTTTTCTTTTTCTCTTCCTTTCTCAAGTGATCTTTTAAATGCTTAAATAAGATCTTGAGTTAAAGCCTTTCTTCACTTATTTTCTTCTCTTAAAATTACCTCTCTTGACTGCTTAAAAGTTCCTTTTTTCTCTTTTGAAAAAATCATATAAATTTCCCTTTTATAGTCCTCTAAAATAGCTAAAATATAAGGGACAAATTATTAGTTTCGCAGGTTGTGACTCCTGCCACAATCATGACAAGTTATTTGCTCCCCTAGTGTTGTGGCTTGCAACTTTTGTCATGACTATGATAGCCAACTTACTCCTTAGATTTGCTAAAGTTCTTGTTTTGGTTCCTAAAGTTGCCCATCTTGCCTATTTTGCTTCAATTTCACCCCAAAACTTCTTAAACACCCAATAAAAATTTGAATGTGTGAAATAACATAAATGAATGCAAAATAATTTAATTTCACCATAGAAATATGATAGCTCTTTATTTTTTGTAATTTTAGGGCTAATGTTATTATTAATTAAGTCTAATTTCAGATGATATCTCACTTTTAGCTTGTATTTTATAATTTTGTAGGAAATCCTTAAAATTGGAGATGATTGATGAATTACGGGAATTGTTCAGTGGAATTGTATAGTTTCAAAAGTTCGAGGACCAAACAAAAATTTGACAGTTTAGGGACAAGTTTTGATATTTTTTAGATAGAATTTCAATCCCTTCCCAATACAATAGTCTGTGCAGTAAAGGAAGATTTGGGGAAGCACTAGGTCCTATTCAAAAGAGGAGAATTTAATTATTTTTTCCTAATTGGCAGAGGATGATATTTTTCCTATTTTAAATGAGACTAAGTGGAGTATAAATAGGAAGAGGAGAAGTCTTAGTAAGGAGTAAGTCTTTTGTTTATTTTGTTTTCTAGAGAGAAGTTTTTATTTTTCTAGAGAAAAAGTTGTCCACAAGAGGTAAATTATTGGTCATCCATCAAACTTGAAGAGAATTGGAGAATACAAGAGTTTTATCATGAAAACTTTTCTATTTTATTTTTCTTTTTATTTTGATGTTGGCTAGTAATTCTATTATGAACTAAATTAGTTAGGCATTTAGGTATGATGAGCCCTAAGATGAATTTAGAATTATGATTTTCTTTTGATAATATAATCTTTTCATTATTTTATGGAATTCAATTGTGTTTGTTCTTTATCTCCTTGAATTGATATGTCTAGAATATTGATTCTTGTTTTACAATTCTTTAAACTTATATTGAGAAATCAAGTTATTGAATAGATTTAGCACAATTGAAAGGAGTTGCATGTACTCCTAGAGATAGGATAACATAAATCCTTCGAATTAGGGTCAAACCTAATAGTGAAATTAAAGAAACTTTAATGCAATTTTAGGAGTTTTAATTAGGACGAGATTCTAATTAATCAACCTAAAATTAGATATTAATTATCTTGAGAAGGATTTTAACTTACTAAAGGGATTTCCACTGTTTCATAAATATTGAATTAGATTGTATTGTTGGAAAATTAATTTCTTAACAAGTCTTAGGGGGATTCAATACTTGAGTGTCATTTGTCATATTGGTCACCTTTTTCCCACTTGTTCATATTTTCATTATTTTAGTTTGTCAAATTAATTTATTTTAGTTTTTTAATTAGTTAATTAATTCACTTAAATTTATCTATTAAATAATAGATAAAGAGTTAATACTAGCACTTTTAGTCCTTGAGGGATCGACACTCAATACTCCTACGCTATACTATACTCGATAGGTGCACTTGCCTATTTGATCTATAAGTGTTGGCCTTGGATCATATCAAGTTTTTGGCTCCATTGTCGGGGACCGAACGTGGGTCACCCATGTGAAAAGCGAGAATACTTACCACTATACTACAATGACCAAAGTGATACACATCCTAAGCCGGTTAAGGAATTCAAACCTACCATTCCATATTCCACGAGACTTAAGAAAGATCACTTAGATGAGCATTATAGTAAGTTTCTTAAACTCTTTAAGCAACTCCACATTAACTTATAGTTTGTTGAAGCTCTTTCGCAGATGCCCAAGTATGCAAAATTTTTTAAGGAACTCCTAACCAACAAGAAAAGACTTGAGGAGTTATTTACAGTAATCCTTAGTGAAGAGTGTTCAACCATCTTGCAAAATAACCTACCTTGAAAGCTCAAGGATCCAGGGAGTTTAACTATCCCCTGTCTTATTAGTGATTTGACAATTGATAGGGCTTTAGCTGATCTAGGTGTAAGTATAAACCTAATATCTTATAAATTGTTTGCTAAGTTAAGAATAGAGGGGCCTAAACCAACTAAGATGAGCATTCAATTAGCTGATAGGTCAATTAAATATCCTACAGGTATCATTGAGGATGTGTTGGTTAAGGTAAATTAATTTTTCTAGCTGATTTTGTCATCCTTGATATGGATGTCGATGTTGAGGTTCTATTAATTTTTGGTCGTCCATTTTTGGCTAATGGTATAACTTAATTGATGTTAATGCGGTAAATTAGCTTTAAGGGTTGGAGATGAAGAAATGACCTTTAAAATTTGTGATGCTTTTAAACACTCACTTGATCAAAATGACACTTGTTATTTCATTGATTTTATTGATTGTGTTGTTTCTGATTATATGTCGATAATTATCTGTCGAGATCTGTCAGAGCATTGTCTTATTCATGGTGAGGAGACAAGCAAGGAGGAAGGTTTGAGAAGTAAACAAATAGCCTATCTAGAGGCTAATGAACCAATGATAAGGGAGAAAGCTTTTGAGGAGATTGATAGGAGTAAGGAACATAAATTAAAACCATCCATTGAAGACCTACCTAAGTTATAGTTGAAGAAATTGTATGGGCATTGAGATTGGGAAAAATTCAGAACTCACAATGATTATAACTTCTTATCTAAAAGATGAGCAAAAAGAGAAACTTTTAGCTGTACTTAAGGAATACAATAGGGCAATTGCTTGGAAGATCTCAGACTTAAGAGGAATTAGTCCCTCTTTTTATGCACACAAGATTCTCATGCAGGATGACTTTGAACCAGTTGTGCAACCACAAAGGAGACTAAATCCTAACATAAAGGAAGTTGTAAAAGCAAAGGTAATTAAATTACTTGATGCAAGAGTGATTTACCTTATTTCTGACAGTTTGTGAGTGAGCCCTGTATAGGTTGTACCAAAGAAGGAGGAGTAATGGTTGTTCCGAATGAGAAGAATGAGTTAATTCCCACAATAACCGTCACTGAGTGAAGAGTATGCATTTACTATCAAAAGTTAAATGATGCTAAATGGAAAGATCACTTTCCTTTACCTTTCATAGATCAAATGCTTGAGCGACTAGCATGCCATATGTACTATATGGCCTATTTGGTTACTTTCATATTCCTATTGCTCTAGAGGACTAAGAAAAGACAACATTTAGTTATCCTTATGGTATGTTTGCTTATCATTAAATGCTTTTTAGATTGTATAATGCACCTACTACTTTTCAATAGTGCATGATGGCAATTTTTGATGAACTTGTGGAAAATATTATGGAAGTATTCATGGATGATTTCTCTATTTTTAGAGATTCTTTTGATTTATGCCTTCATAATCTAGAAATAGTGCTTAAACATTGCGAGGAGACCAATTTGGTGTTAAATTAGGAAAAATGTCATTTTATGGTGTAAGAGGGTATAGTTTTAGGGCACAAAATCTCATATAGAGGGATTGAGATAGATAGGGTAAAAATTGAAACTATTTCTTAGTTGCCACCCCCGGCTTTAATTAAGGCAATTAGGAGTTTTTTAGGGCATGCCAGGTTTTATAAGAGTTTCATTAAGGACTTTTCTAAAATTGCTAGGCCTTTGACTAAGTTGCTTGAAAAGGATGTGCCCTTTGTTTTTCCTTAAGAATGTTTAGAAGCATTTAACATTCTTAAGAAAAAATTAACCAATGCCCCAATCATAGTAGCACTAAATTGAACTATTCCTTTTGAACTAATATGTGATGCAAGTGACTTTATAGTATGCACAGTTTTTAGACAGC
This sequence comes from Omphalea diandra, assembly GCA_949677035.1. Taxonomy (NCBI): domain Eukaryota; kingdom Viridiplantae; phylum Streptophyta; class Magnoliopsida; order Malpighiales; family Euphorbiaceae; genus Omphalea; species Omphalea diandra. The sequence goes on from CATIWR010145465.1 coordinate 32,291, forward strand.
AGAAAGATAAGCATTTTCAGCCCATCTACTATGCTAGCAAGACTCTCACGAACACCTAAAAGAATTACACAATTGGGGAGAATGAGTTACTCGCTGTGGTTTTTATGTTTGATAAATTTATATCTTACTTGATATTGTATAAAGTCATTGTTTATACTAACCACTCTATTTTGCGTTATTTGCTCATTATATCAAATGCAAAACCTAGATTAATTCGATGGATTTTGCTATTGCAGGAGTTTGATCTTGAGATTCGTGATAAGAAGTGTAACATCCCTATCCCTATTCATTGGCATTATCACATGAATATATTCATTGCACAAATGATATGAAATCACATATGAGCATATGCACTGTATCAAATGATATGAAATCTCACATGAACATATGCACAGGATAAATAAT
>CATIWR010145486.1:0-28680 GCA_949677035.1 Omphalea diandra
ATAAAACAATTTGCCATACAACTATACAAACACTACATATATGTTCAAATGTCCCCAAATGCAATGGTGCTTCAATGATTATTTATCTAATGCATATGCTCATATGATAATGCTAATGAATATGGCTAGGGATGTTACACAATCTCTGCTTCATGGCACAAGTGGACTCTTTTAATGAGGTAAGTTCTTCTCCTCACCCTGGTGATAATTATAATGCATATGATGGTTTAGATGATGAGCTTCATGAAGCTTTTACTTTGAGATATGATAACCATAAATCACAAATGAAAAATTATAAGAAAAAATACTCAAAACTGGAGGATGAATTTAAATCCTTAAATGAGCTTGTAAGTGAGTTGAAGACTTCTAATAAAGAACTTAAAAAATCTATAAAGAGTATTTCTAAGTCTTCATCTTCTTTTAACTCCTTAAGAAAGGAAAATGATTCCTTAAAGGGAGAATTAATTCAACTTAGAAATTCTATCTCTAAGTTCCACAGAGGGAAGGAAGCCTTAGATACACTTATTATATCTCAAAAACCTCCTTAGTAAGACATGGTATAGGCTTCAATACAGCTTTTTCATCTACACCTCCTCTCACAACATTCATTAAAGCATCAACACTTCAAACTTTAAGTATTGAGGTAATTGAGAGGAAGAGTGCTCCTATCATTAAGCCACCTATGCCTAAGGGCAAAGGAAAGGCACCTCAAGGCTCAAAACCTAAGCCTAAAAAGGCCAACCATGCGTACATATACACTGAGAAGCATGCTCACCTGAACACATAAAAAATTATGTTCTATTTCTAATCGCGCACACGTATGCATACACTCTCACCACTATAGTGTGAGAAGGCCCTCTACTCATACTAAGGTTGTGCATAGGAGAAATACTCACAAGTCAAAGCTTTAATGTCATCATTATATGAAGATTGGTTACATGAACATCTTTTGCTATATTAGGAAGGCTCACTTCAAATTAGAGGATCCTTCAAGACCTAACCCTAAAAGACCCAAGTATACTTAAGTACCTAAATAAAAATAATTTATTTGTGTTTTGCAGGAATGTTTAGGAACCACCAATGAAGATAATGATTGGCATATGCATAGCAGGTGCTCAAAGCACATGATAGGAAACAATAAGCTATTCATAGCCATAAAAGAAAAGGAAGATGGCAATGTCACATTTAGGAACAATGACAAGGGTAAGGCAATTAGCATTTGAATAATAGGTAAGAATGGTTATTCATTTATTGACAATGTTCTTTTAGTTGAAGGTTTGCAACATAATTTGCTAAGTCTAAATCAATTATATGACAAAAGTAATAAAGTCACATTTGATCCTAGATAATGTTGGGTTACCACTTTGATGGAAAAGAAGGTAGTCTTTAAGGGTGAAAGGAGAGGCAATACTAGCTTAATTAACTTAGAAAATTTGGCTAACCAATATTTCAAGTGTCTTATGTCTCTTAGTAATGAAGCTTGACTTTGGTATGGAAGACTTGGTCATGCTAGCATGGAGCTCCTACGAAGTCTATCTGAAGGAGAGTTAGTAGAAGGCCTTTCCAAGCTAAAATTCTCCAAGGATAAGACATGTGGACCTTGCCAAATGGGAAAGTAACATCAAACTTCCTTCATAGCAAAGAATGTTTTAAGTACTTATAGACCTCTTTAACTTATCCATATGGACTTAATTGGACCTACTAGGAATGCTAGTTTAGGTGGAAATCATTATGTATTTGTCCTAGTTAATGATTGTTCTAGGTTTACTTAGGTATCATTTCTTGCTCATAAGAATGACACTTTTGGTGTTTTCAAAAGTTTTGCAAAAAGAGTTTAAAATGAAAGAGGTTACTTCATTTATTCTATTATAAATGACCATGGAAAGGAATTTCAAAATGAATCTTTTAAAACTTATTGCTTAGAGAATGAGATTTTTCATAATTTTTTTTACCTTTAGAACACCACAATAGAATGATGTTCTAGAGAGAAAAATAAGATATTAGTGGATATGGCTAGAACTATGTTCAATAAGTATTTTTTGCCTAATTACTTTTTTGCCAAAGCCATCAATACTTCTTGTTATATTGCTAATCGTATTTTTAAAAGACTTGTTCTAAATAAAAAATCTTATGAGTTGTGGAATGATAGAAAACCTAAGCTTTCATACCTTAGATTTTTTAGGTGCAAATACTACATTCTTAATACCAAGGACAACCTTTAAAATTTTGATTCAAAAATAAATAAAAACATTTTTCTGGGCTACTCCACCTCTAGCAAAGCCTATAAAATAATCAATAAAAGTACTATAGTTGTTAAAGGGTCAATGAACATTGTGTTTGATAAATCTAGTAAACTTGATCTTGGAAAATATTCTCTTATTGATAATCTTACAAGTGACTTTGAGAAGTTAGAGCTTGATTCAACTCTAAAAGAAATGGTGATTGATTTTGACGATAACAAGTCATCACAAGAAGTTGAGAAATCTTAACCATAACAAGTAGAAAACCCAGCTCAAGAACTTCCTAAGGAATGAAGATTCTCTAAACATCACCCAAAGGATCTTATCATTGGTGAGACATCCAAGGGAGTAAGTACTAAATCTCAACTTCATGCCTCAGATAATAATTTTACATTTGTTTCTCAATTTGAGCCAAAATCTGTTGATGAGGCTCTTAATGATGAGAGTTGGGTGATTCTATGCAAGAGGAACTCAACCAATTTGAGAGAAACAAAGTTTGGGAGCTTGTTCCTAGGCCAAAAGAACACCCTATTATGGGTTACAAATAGGTGTTTAGAAATAATTTAGATGAGTAAGGTTTTAGTACAAGAAACAAAGCTGGATTGATTGCAAAAGGTTACAACCAAGAGAAAGACATTGATTATGATGAAACCTTTGCTCTCATAGCAAGATTAGAGGCCATTAGGATTCTTTTAGCATTTATATATCACATGAATTTTAAGATTTTTTAAATGGATGTGAAAAGTGCATTTTTGAATGTTCTCATTGAGGGAGAAGTTATGTTGAACAACCTCATGGCTTAAAATCTCATATTTTTTCAAATCATGTTTTCAAATTAATTAAAGCCTTATATGGTTTAAAATAAGCTTTAAAAGCTTAGCATGAAAGGCTTAGTTCATTTTTTTTTTTACAAAATAAGTTTGAAAAAAGTAAGGTTGATACAACTTTATTTGTTAAAAGGCATAACAAAAATACGCTCATTATACAAGTATATGTTGATGACATTATATTTGGTGTTACTAATGAATTTCTTTGTGAAGATTTTGCTAAGTGTATGACTAGGGAATGTGAGATGGGCATGTTGGGTGAACTCAAGTTCTTCCTTGGTCTTCAAATCAAACAAACCAAAGAGGGCATCTTCATCAACCAAATCGAGTACAGAAAGGATCTACCCATAAGGTTTGGCATGGATGGATGCAAAGTAGTAAAGACTCTAATAGGTGCAACTATCAAGCTTGACAAAGATAAATCAGGTAAGCCAATTGATGAAAAGAGGTATAAAGGTATGATTGACTCATTCATCTACCTTACTACATCTAGACCCAATATAATATTTAGTGTTTACATGTGCGGTAGGTTCCAATCTTGCCTTAAGGAATCAAATTTAAATGTTATCAAAAGGATACTTAAATATTTACATGGCACATTGCATTTAGGATTATGGTATGTGATCCAACAAGTTTTTTTTTTTCTTTTATGTTTGACTCTATTTTGTATTTGTTTGATATTAATAAAAGTTGAAGTTTGTGTTCCCCCTATGGTTGATCTTAATATTCTTTATTTGCATAACTTTATAGATATTCCAATAATTGCATTGTCTTTTCTTTTTATCTTGACAAAGGAGGACAGTGAACTTGCATGCTATATTTAAGGGGAGTATAATTTAAGGGGGAGCAATTTTAATTCGTTTAATTATTTTTCAAGTTTAGTTGGTATCTTAACAAGTTTAAATTGTTAAACATTGATAACCATCTCAACTTCATACTTACGCATTCTTTATCCTTTGCAAAATCAATCTAAGTTGTCAAAATGAAAAAGGAGGGAGCTTATTGGACTAGATTGGTCAAACATAAGCCAAAACTCTCTTTCAATCTTGACAATGTAGATTGATATCTAACACCAATTTAAGTGTTGATTTTACAGATTTTTACATAGGATTGCATTAGAAGTTAAATGAAAGACGAAGTCTCAAATATTGTGAAAAGCATCCTAATTCACAGTGGCGAACTTCAAATTTGCGACCACTATCTTGTAAGAAGAATGGATGAAGTTAGGTTAGATGATTTTATGAACAAAATCGCAACCGCGATCTTGCCAAGAAAATGATGAAAATGAAATAAAAGATTTCACAGTGGAAGTCACATCCATCTTCACAACTACGACTTTTGCATTTTCCTGGAGGGAATCAAGTCCTTAACCAGAGCATGCCAAGTGTCCTAAAAAGTCGTTGGTATATCAAAATTCATGAGGGTGAAATGTTGGTCAAGACCACGACTATATGGAGTAACATCTCATTTTTAAATTGAAGGATTCGCGGTGACCATCGCTTCATAGAGAAAAATAAACCGTGACCTTGACTTTTATCTGGCTCAAAGAACATAAGGACTATTTTTCTTAAAAAACCAATGGTGGTGTGCCATATGGACTAGCCATTAGATATAAACGGGATTCTCTACTACAAATTCAGTAATTTTAGTGCAAGAAGAAAAATTGCTTTCGCGAATGACTCGTCACGATCACTAAATATGTTTGAAAAACATTTAATGCAAGATTCGCCCATCACAACTTGGAGATTTAAGAATTATTTTGTTTGTAAATTCTCTTTGGTGGTTGTTGCCTATAAATACTCCACCAAATGGACTTAAATGCAAGAGAATATCATTTAATTGTGGCAAAACTCTTGCAAACTTGTTTTTCAACCTTTGTTCATTTAATTCTTGTATGTAAGTTGTTATTTTTGGGTGTGAGCATTAAACACTAGTTTTTTTATGTTTGAGAGTTAGCCCAATTGTAAAACTCTTGTATAGGTTAAGTGTGAGCCTTTGGAAAAACACTTAAAAGGTTGTTTGGAAAAACACTTAAAAGGTTGTGTGTGAACCTTGAAATACAAATTATAAGGTTGTGTGTGAGCCATAAAAAATATAGTGTAAAAGTTTGGTGTAAGCTTGAAAACACCATTTATTGATAATAGAATACCCAATTAGAAGAATTGATGAATGGATGAAGAGTTCATTAACACTTGAACCACTATAAAATCTTGTGTGTTTAACTCTTCTCCTTTATCTTCTATTTCCATCTTATCAAATCCTTCCTTGCAAATTTTAAATTTTTCGCTAATTCAACCCCTTTCTCTATGCTGAAGGGCCAACATAAAAAAAATGTGTTTATTGTTTAAGTTATTTCAACTTGTAATAATTTTAATCATTTTTCTTTTAATCGTTTTGTAATGGTGTTCCTTGTATACTTTAACTAATTTTAAGCATTTATTTCTTTGTTTATTTATTTTGTCCAAATTTCTATTTCATATTAGATTTTTAGTTTTAAGAATTTTTTTTTAAAAAAAAAAAAGAAAATAAACAGACAAAGAAATTCAACATGTCTTGATTGTTTAAATTATATCCACTTTAATTGAATTTTATTTATTGCATTTTTGCTTTAGGACAAAAATCATGAAAAAAATTTGCATTAGTGTTTGTTAACTACTTTGATTAATTTTTGAATTTACACTTTGATTTTTTAAATGTTATTTTTGGCCAAAATTCTATTTCTGATGTTTGCGTTGAATTTCATTAGAAGCAATTTTTGTTAATGGCCTAACTCTAATTTCTAAGTTTGTAACAACGTATGATGAGAATGGCAACGTGTCTACGAAGCCTTGTGAATTCCATAAACCCAAAGAATTCAAGGATTTGCAATTTAAATCTTTATAAAAATACTTTTTGTTAGATAATTTTCCCTTGTTTGGCTCTTAATTACAAATAGGATAAGTTTTAATTTGACATGTCTAATGTGGTAGATTTTTTAATTTTTAGCTTTAAATGTTATTTATATATTGACTATTCTTATATTTAATCATTTTAATTTTCTATTAAGGACTAAAATTTTGATAATTATTTTAATACAACCTAAATCTAACACAGTAATTGAATTTTTAAAGAATTAGGATTCTATGGATACAAGTGACAAAGAGTGTATAAATTTTTTGGTTGACATTATAGTAAACTCATATGATCCATTGATTTTTGAAGTTGTGAGATTGGTGGCTAGGACAGTAAGGACGAAATTGAAAAAAAAATTAGGTGAGGTTTTTGATAAGGTCATAAACATAGTGATAGAAAGAATTTTCAAGAGGGCTAAGAAAAGAGCCTCTAGGAGATTTTGATGAATCTTCTAGTGGAAGTAAAAACTAGGAAGTAAATTTTTAGCATTTTATACACTTGTTATTTTCACCTATGCATATTAAAGCCAAACAAGTTGAAGGAAGAAATATTTGATTCAGTTTTGATAATAAAAGAATTAAGAGTGTGGCAGCCAAGATGTATACCTTGTTTAATGAAAGTAAAGATAAAGCATTCAAGACTGGTGTAAAGGACAACAAGGAGTGTTTCTTAGACTTACTTAAGAATTTAATGATTTAAAGGATGCTTGGGGCTGCAAAACTGAACGTAGCAAAGACCATAGTAGACTCATTTCATGTGATTATTAATGCAATTTTTCTAATGCAAGATGATGACAAATTTTATGAGAAATTAAAAGTGACTTTGACTTTGCTTATGTGGACGATAGAAGGTGAAATTTCTACTATAATTTAGAGATTTATGGATTTTCTTGAAGTGGTAGGCAAAGAAATAAAGAAAAAGAAGGAAAAGGAGGAGGGGAAAAAGTAGGAGGAGGAGGAGGAACAAAAGAATGAGAGGAAATAGAACAAAAAGGAGAAGCAATAGAAGAAGAAAAAGCATTCTCAAAAATCTCATAACAAATCATATTTTGCTACAAGAAATAAAAAAAAAACAAGTAAAATAAATGAAAGGAATTTATGGTGGTTAAAGCTAAAAGCAAGACCAAGACGATTGGTTTATCCATGAAGATTTGTTGGCTCATGATGATAAGGATATGTTAATCCTATACTTTCTTAGACACATACTATTCTTAGAGTTCTTTTAGATGCATAAGTGATTTCCCCATTTAACCAAAGATGCATTCCATCGCTGCGAATTGAGCAAATAATTTATGGAGTATCATTGGGGGTGTTAAAACTAGGGATAAGTGATTTGATCTGCTATGGAAAGGATAATATTAATAGGAAAGAAATAGATGATTATAAAGCAATGAAATCGAAAATAAAGGAACTATGGAACTGAGGGATCACAGAAGAAGGGCTAGAAAATGAACTGATGAATTTGAATAAATGTGAACTCTTCTCTGGAGAAAATACAATGGTACGAGAAGTTAACAAGTGGTTAGTCATTCTTCCTATAAATTCTTTTGCCTTAATTGTTTTCACAAAAGACATTGTTTTGATTTACTTTAGTTTTATGGTCAGCTTGCATATTAGTAGCTTTATATACTTTTTTTTAATAAAGTTGATGTGGGAAGATGAGACTTTATATACTTTGACTTCAGGAAAATTATGCAGATTTAAAAGATAAGGCTACAAAATGTAAATTTATGAATGCAAATTAGACATTATTGGTGTTTTGAAAGAGTAAAGCTATAAATCATCTTTCAATCTCAATACTATATGAATTCGTGTTTATTAGCAGACATACTATGCTTCTTTAAGTTTGTCAACATTTATTATTGAAATTCAAATTGCTTATTTTCCTTATATGGTTAGATTGTTTATAATTTTGTATTTGAGATATTCAAATTGCCATCTACTTGTTGCTGCTGGTTCATGCTTTCAATAAGTACAACCAAGTTTCCATGATCAGTGTACTGCTTTAGATAATTATGTTAATCATTCTTTATTAAATTGTGTTATATGTTTGGTTAATGAAAGAGTCAAAAGTTAGATGTTGTGCCTATTCTTTTTTAGGAGTTTTCTTTTCTATTTGAAAAAAATTATGTCTTTAAGACTTCATATATAAGTTCTTTGTTGCATCTTTTGATTTATTAATTAAAGTTGATGAATTTTCTTGCTTTAAATGGAACTTAACGTTTTATTTTTCTTGATTATTATTTTTTTTCAACATCCTAGCTAAATGAAAGAACCTCATTAAAACTTTTAAAAGTAGAATACTAGGAAACATAACATCTACAGTGAACATAGAATTACCTATAAGAAAATAGTGTAACTTGAATTAAATAGACTTGATTACAATTATATTTCATTGTTTTCTTCTTGTTTGCTTCAATTTTCTATTATAAAACAATGATATGGTTTTTCTTCTTTTGAAGTTGATTTTCTTGTCAGCGAATTGGAACATTGTCCTACTATCCTTCATTGTTTCCTTCTTCATCTATTTTTCTATTGAAAAATGATGATTTCCTTATCTTTTCTAATTAAAAGTCCATCATGATATTTATTCACTTCTTATTTATCTTTTCATATTCATGTTGCAATTTAGAGTAGTCATTTTGCAGTTTTGCCATATTTGCCTTTACATTCTCGAGTTGTATTTTCAATGTCCTAATCTCTGTTATTATTAATGTTTGATTTTCCTCCTATCCTGAGTTAATTCCACTTGTTCTTCTTAGCGCTTTTCCTTTTATGGTTGCCCTCATCTTTAGCTGCTTATTGAGTAACATCTCCATGTCCATTCTTTCTTATTGAGATGATTTTTTTTTTTTTTTTGCATTTTAATTCTCCATTACTGATTTTGTAGAAATTTTTTTATGGCATAGTGTGTTTGCAATAGATGCCTGTTTAATTTATTTAAGTAAGAATGCTAATACATGCTCCAAGTTTGTAAGTTACACAGAAACATTATGTTTGATTTCTATTTGAAAGTGGTGTTATGCCTTAGTAATTATACTAGGATAGCCTTTGGTTTTGAATTATGACCTATTGCTTATGTGCTTTGTGGAATGTCTACAACATTATTTTTCCTATAAGCATTGATAACTGAAGTAAATTATCTCTTATTATCTAATTATGGCAATATTATCACATTTTGCACATTAGTTGACATGGTCTTAATGCAAAACATTTGAAAAAATAATTAGAACAAAGATTATACAAATAAGGTTGGATTAATCCTTACCCGTATGCTAAAGAATAGTTGCCTAAAATCTATAAAACCAAGTATTTGAGTTTTAACCTTCAAATCCCAACTAGACCTCTAGAAAACTTGTTTCTAGCAACCTAAGTTATAAAGATTCAAAGTTGTGTTCACTCAAATCCTAAATCAACCAAGACAATTTAAGATCAGAATTAACAAGTTTGTGAAATTATTAAGCCTTCACTCAACAATCTCACCAAGTCCACTCAAGAACTCAAAAAGAGAATTTAGTCTCACAAGCAAAATTGTGATCAATAATAATATTGATTGAATGAATGCCCTTTTGGCAGAATATAAGGGCTATTTTATAGCCTTACAATGTTTAATCCAAAATCAATTAGGATTTAGTCTACATTCCCTAACAGAATTCAATATTTCCTAATGTAACAAGGAAAAGACAATCCTAAACTGAATAGGAAAACTAAAGAAACATTATGACTGATCAATAAGATTAGACCAAGATACCTTCCTAACTAAAGAACAACTCTTCCTAAATAGAAAAGGATAAGGATTCAGTCTAATGAGGAAATCCTAATAGCATTAGGAAACAATGCTAACTAAGGAAATCTTGTAAGAATCTTTATATATTATGTGATGAAAGAAAACAAAGAATAAGAAAAGAGAAAAGAAAGAAATATCATGTTTTAAGAAATCTTTAATCTATAACTCTTTGTATTTCTTAGAATTTAAGGTGATGTTAGAGCAAGTTTAAGATTTTAATATCAAAGTGATGCAGCGAAAGCCATAATAGGTCTTTTCACAAGTTAAATTAGGCTTGCTATGAGTTATGAAAGTCTTAAACCTTCCTTTTCCCTAGCATTGACACAGTCTCAAATCTAAATCATGACAAAGTGAATGGGAAGGCTTAAGGCTTTCAAAACTCTAATTTAAATTGTGAAAATGTCTATTAGGTCTTTCACTGCATCACTCTAATATTAAAAATCTTAAACTTACATTAATATCACCTTAAATTTTAAGGGATAAAATAATAGGAGTTAATCAAAACAACATTTCGTTAGACACAGTATTTCAATCTTTCTCTTAACTTACTTTTCTTTCTTTTCTTTTCATTCATGACATAAAATCATATATATATATATATATATATATATATAATAAACTCCCATAAACAACCCTTAGAATTAAGAGATTCATTCTTAACTTATATTATTTTAGTCTTATTATAGTATACATCATAACCATTAACATTTAACTCTCACATACATAATATAATTTCTAGACATTTCATATCATTCCTAAAGAAATTTTGAAGATGACTAAAAATAGAAAATACACAATCATCATATTTCTTAATCAGATATATAATCCTTAATAACGTTTATACATAATTAACTTATGTAACTATGTGAAATAAGTGTACTGCCTTAGTCTATGTATGATAGGTATTACTTAATCTTAATTCTCAAACTTCTAGCATCCATCCATTAGCTTAATCATCATTAATATCTTTCTTACAAAATAATTTGGTGTGTGTGTGGTTCATGTGTGAGGACTGGGGTAAGTTCCTTATGGAAAACTCCATGAGAGATTTTTATGCGTTCATTATGTATGCTCACACACACCTTAACATGAATGAATGTTGTGCATGCATGATACGACCAGTGAGGAAACTATTCTACATAAGAATTAAGTAAAGGCGTAACTAGTGAGACAACTCCTCTATGAACACACGGTTGATGAGGCAACTCTCTTGTGCAAGATAGATAAATAATCAAAGTGTGAATTTCCATGGACTTCATTATTTATATGTATAATGATATATTACGTAAATGTTGTATATAGATGATGTGCCATGTAGTTAGAGATGTTTAAGAAAATTAATTTAATTTAAGTTAATTTATGTATTTTATGAAAATTAATTTAATTATGGATGGAGAATTTAATTTTAAATATTATGTATAGTACATATTTTAATTATGAGAATTATTATTATTATTATTATTAATGAACTAAAAAAGAAATTAAAAGTCATTAAATGAAAAAAAAAAAAGACAAAAACAAAAAAATAGGGAATGGGGCAATGATCTCGATTAGTCCAAGACCAACTGAGATATGTGTTTTGGCTAAGGTCAAAGCATAAGACAAAAAAAAAGGGGCATCAAGTGCATGATTATCTTGCACTGTACAAATGGCCATAACTTTTCAACTATAACTCCATTTTTGGTATTTCAAGTTCCTATAGAAAACTTTTTTGACAAGCTTTTATACTGACACTTGATTTGCCTTAAAAGGAGGTCAAAATGGTAGTGAAATATACGGTCAAATTTTGGTCAAGGTTTAGTTTTTTTTTTATCAATTTCAGACAAAGCTCGTATGATGACATCATTAGCTCCTAAGGACTCTTAACCGAAAGTTCTATAAGATGGCTTTCATCATTTTTTCAACATCCACTAATGATAAACTCTAGCCAATGTGCCTGGTGGTTTGGTGATGGCCCAATAGGCCTGATCAATAATTAATACTATAAAATCATATTAATTGTTCCAGTCGTGCTGGTTCAAGTTACATAAAATTTGGAGGTCCCATTAAGGTTTTATAAATTTTTGCTTTTCTTGTAATTATAAAATAGGTCCTAAAATGTGAAATTAATGTTTATTTGAGATTTAATACTAAGAAATGAGATAAATGGTTGTAAAATAATTTTAGATAAATTATTGATAGAGGAATTAGAGGTAATTGTATATAATTTGAGATTAATTATATTTTTGGATTAATTGAGCAATATAGAAAGTTTGAGGATATTCATGAAATTAAGAATTTTAAGGCAACTAATGGAAATTAATATTAGTTATGAATATAACTTAAGTTATTATCTTGAAATGGAAGTAATGATGCCAATTAAAGGTGAATATGTAGTAAATGGACTAAATTAACAAGTTTAAGAAACTTGAAGGACTTAAAGGATTAAGATGTTCAATATAGAATTAGTGATAACTATGCATGTATATGAATGTTAAATGATAAGTTATGAGATTCATATGGATTATGGACCCGAATAATGAAAGATACACACACACACACACACACACACACACACACACACACATATATATATATATATATATATATATATATATATATATATATAGTTTTCAGAATAAATTGTAAGTTTAGGTTTAATGTCGTTAAGGGCTTTTATTGGCTAGTAATAGTTCACTTTATGAATAGAACATGTTCTATAAATAAGTTTAGAAAACTCTCCATATTTTTAATATTTTAATATATAAAATATTTATATATTTAGGTGTGTAATGCTAAAGATTGAAATAGAGAAAGAGTTATGTAGTTATCCATTAACAATGCCAAGTTAGGGGTTCTATCATGGTTTTTAATGTCTATTGCATACATGCATCATAGTTTTATGTATAAGCCATAATAGGCCAAATTATATTAATATGAAAGTCAGATGCATTTTATGAAATGAACTAATATATCATGATATAAATGTTTATATAAAAGCCATGTAATTTGAGGATTGTTCAAGGATGAAACGGGAATCCAAAAGTCATAGCTAATTATGCAAGGATTATAACCTACATGAAATAAATGAAATGCATGAAATGAAAGGTAAGGAAACTCCCATATGTAAGAGAAATGTAAAAATTGGGGCTGGTTAAGAGAAATGTAAAAAATATGGCTGGTGAGACAACTCCCCTAAGACTGCATAGCTGGTGAGACAACTCCTCTGTACGAGAAAGATAAGTAACTAAATAGGGACTCCTATGGACTTCACTATCCATATGTGTAATGATATGTTATTTAATTGTTGTATGTAGATTATGTGTCATATAGATAAAATTCATTCATATAAAGGCATGTGAGCATGCATAATGGACATATAAAAATCCTCACTAAGATTCCTATAAGGAACTCACCCTTCCACAGACTCATATTGTTTTATAGGTTAATTATATGATTGATGCCATGGTTTCATGCTTAAGGATAAGGACTTTAAGTTAAGCATTGTTATATGTTTAGGCCTTACAAATATCTCTCATAGATGCCTAAGTTATTATGTATAAATATCATTGAGAATATGTATATGTTTAAGAAATAAGATTATTAAGCATTTTATATTCTTAATTATCTTTGTGATGTCTTTAAGTATCTTATGAAATGTTTAGTAATTATATTATGTATGTGAGAGCTAAATGTTACTAATTATATGTAATGAAACTAGAATGATATGAATTTAAGAATGAACACTTTAATTTTAAGGACAGTTTTATGAAAGCTATTATCTATATGAATTATGACATGAAAGAAAAAGAAATAAAGTGAGAAAAGAGAAAAAAGCGAAATATCATATTTTATGAAATGTTTAATCCGTAACTCCTATTATTGTATTCCTTAGGATTTAAGGTGATGTTAATGCTTGTTTAAGATTTTAATATCATAGTGATAAAGCAAAAGCAATAATGGCCCTTTCTACGAGTTAAATTAGGCTTGCAATGGGTTCTAAAGTCCTAAGCCCTCTCATTCTCTAATGTCGACATGATCCAAGATCTGTGTCATGATATGAGCCATTTTTTAGCAAATCCTAAAAAGGAGTATTAGAAAGCTATTTAGTAGATCTTCTGATATTTGAGAGGCATATTAAAAAAAAATTTAGCTTCTAGAACGAAAAACTAGTCTTAAAAGGCTATATAAATGTAGACATGGCAGGTGATCTTAATGGTCAAAGTCTCCATCTGGGTATTAGTTTACTTTTATTGTAGGAGCTATTTTATGGTAGTCTAAATTGCAAAAATGTGTTTGCATGATCCATAATAAAAGCTGAGTACATTTATGTCATAAAGGCAGGAAAAGAAATGTTATGGATTAAGACATTCTAGGATTGAAACACATTGATGATATCATGGTATTAGGATTGAAGTAAGAAAAGTATGTAGCTTATTATGATAATCAAAGTGCAACTGACTTAAGAAAAAACTCTACTTACCATTATATAATGAAGCACGTTGATGATATCACTAGATTCATGAAGCACTTCAAAAGAAATTTTTTTGGTATAAAAGATTCACACATATAATAATGCAACAGACATGTTGACAATGGTGATACCTCGATAAAAGCTTGAGCTTTGTACCAAGCTCGTCAATATGAGTTTATAGTGATGGATATGTAGGATGTCTCTTTTTCTTATGGATGGAAAGAGTGAGAATTTATTGGTTTTGTTTACAATCTATGTAAAAAGAAGAAAGGGCCTAAATTTATTACACCAAATTCAATGCAACAAATTGACAAAGAAGTTGTTACAACTTGCATTTTACAAGCTTTAACATGCATTTCGAGAGCTCATATAAAGGCCTCAAAATGCCAACAATCAATGCACTAAGAGAAAGAGAGCTAAAAGTGAGAGAGAGCTACAAACTATAGAGTAATAAAATAATGAAATTATTTTTTAGGTATTTTTGGGGAACACTTTAAGTGCCACTATTTTTTGAGGTCTCTTATTTAATATTTGTGATATTGTATTCCTCTATCTATTATCTAGAGAATGGTGGAGATTTTTAAAGATTGCCCATTGTTTTTCCTTAATAATTCAAGAGGATTTTTCATGTAAATTTTGATGTCCTGATTTATTGGTATTTTATATTAGTAAAAGCAATTCTACTTGGTGTTGGATTCAGTTAGGAAAATATGAAGATCTGTCATGTGGTCAAGAGGTAGCGAACCAAAAAAGCTGATAGAAAGACTTATGGAGGAAGTCTAGTTTTCATATAGAGTTGAGGTATGTGCGAATTTGGATTGAGAGAAGACTACAAATCCCATAATAAAATAGAGGGAACCCTCTAAATTGGTTATTGTAGAGGCCATCAAAACTTAAAGTGGCAAAAAGCTTATATCCGAAGAGGAAGCTAGAAGAGATTCTTAATTAAGGGAGAGCTTAATAGATTGGTTATTTGAGAGGTTATCAAAATTCAATGGAGAAAGCTTCAAAATTGAGGGGGAAGCTTATAGAGACTCATTCTTAAGGGGGAGATTTTCAAAGATCAATAATCATAATCGAGTCCTACATGTTGAAAGGGGAGATTATTGAGTATAGGCCTCCAACATATAAGGGTATAACCTTTCATAAAAGAAAAAGCTAGTTGTCAAGTTTGAAGCAACCAACTTATGTGAAGGAAAATAATTTCCTAGTTTGCGGCTCAACAAATGTAAGGGATTACATTTTCTCCTAGCAAGATATATCCATATATGGCCATTGTAAGAGTAACTCATCCCATCCCAATTCATAAAAAAGTAAAGGATCCAATAGTCAAAGGCATCATGTGAGAGCTATGAGAGTTCTCCAAATTTGTGAGGGTTTGAAAATTACACTTATGAGAGGGTTTAAATTTTGTCCATGTAAAAATTGTATTTATCATCAGATAGTGAATTATTATGAATGTAAGTCAATTGAGAGATAGAACCATATAAACAAAAATCTAATGTTATTTTTCATTTTTAGTATAGATATTTAATTTCTTGCTTTGTATGTGTGATTCTTTAAATTTTATTCTAATCTTTGTGCATGTGTGGAGCATCCCCCTAACACTTTATGCTTTACCATTTGATTTATTGCTAGTTGAACTTGAAAGTAAATCATTATGCTTGCATACTAGTCTTTAAATGCTTTTTCTTTATGAAAATTGTGTAGATTTATAAGATGAGACTACAAAATATAAATTTATGAGTACAAATTAGACATTATTGGATTTTGATATAGTAAACCTATAAAGCATCTTTCAATCTTAATCATTAGGTAGCACAAAAATGGCAAATTCATAAACATAAAATGCAAAAATGGACATGGAGAAATAATATTTTTCAAAAATGTGGGAAATGAAACATGAAGACAACATGTAAATATAAAAACATATTTACAAATATTTTTTTCTTATATATATATGATAAATATTGAAGCAAATAATTATTACATTATACTAAAATTACTTGTTCTTCAATAAGGCATCACCCAACCTTATCAAACATGGACTCTAAACCCACAGAAAATATAATAGGTCTTTCGTCCACTATAGTTAAAAGCCAAAACAAATACATTTTAAAAATGAAAATACATTTCTTAATTTTTTTAAACTTGCAGAAATAAGCCTAAAATATTTTAAATCTATTTTTGTTAAGTTTCTTAGAGGGAATCAAAATGGGAAAATGACATCCTCTAGAAGTTTTCGTACATCAGAGATCAATCTTGTATGAAATAGTGCTTACTAGCAATGGCATACCATTCTTCTTTGACAACATTTATTATTGAAATTCAAATTGCTTATTTTCCTTATTTGGTTGCATGATTTATATTTATTTTCGTATTTTAGATATTCGAAATAAAAGGATTACAGATTAGTGATCTATTAGACTTAATGTTATGGACACCAGTAGTAACTCCCTTTTCTTAAAATGAAAATCCTTTTCACCTATATGGTATTTCTTATCAATTGAAGCCTTCAAAACTTTTCATCCATCATTTCGGACTATAAAATATGGGTAACCCGACCCCATTAATAAAACTCCTCACCTCTTCCCTAATAGGCTAGCTTTGTGTAAATTTGAAGTTTGCCCTAAACTATGTTGAAGGATTATTTGATATCATTTTAATGTTAGAAAAATAAAAATGCACAAGACTCTGGCATACAACAATCACATTAAAATTATGATTCTTAGAATTAAGTAGGAAAGTATCAAATGGTTATCTTCAAGGTCACGTGTACTTAAATAAATTCATAATCATGTGTACTTAAATAAATTTAAAATCTACTTTAAAAATAATTTTCCTCTTTTAAAATAAAATTGACCACTATACTAATTATATATGCATATATCCAATTCTTTTTTCTTAATAAAAATTAATTTTATATTATTTAAATATTCAAATTATATCTAAAATTTAAATAAAATTAAAAATAGCTCAAATATTTATAACTTTAGAAAAAATATAAATTATAAAATTTGGTGTTTTACAAGTGTTGAGAAGTTGGAATTGTTAAGTTCATTAGTTATGGAAGTTGCTAACTAGTTAAGATGAATTGTTAGCTTGTCATCTTGTAGTTGATGTAAAGATAACAATAATCCTCTTTAGGCTATAACTAATTCACTTTTTTATTCAAGAATTCACACTAATCATTCTTCTTAAGTTGACTTTGATCATTGAATTATGCAAGGGTATTCTCATCTAATAATTTCATTTGTAATTTTCACTTTCTAATACTGAATGTTGATGGCTGTTTGATCTAAAGTAACTAGTTACTCACCATTCAACAAATTAAAAGAATATATTATTATAGGTTCATTCCAATAGTTTAATAGAGACACAAACATAAGAAATATTAGAAACTAGTATTTATACTATTAATAGACTATTTACATCAATTAATTATTAGATAAACTCATTGTGATCATCCGATTTTGGACCTCTAGATACAGAGCCCAATGATGAAAATCATTTAACCAAATCCCCAAAATGCTAAAGGAATTACACAATGCAAAGGATGAAAGATCTTAGAGAGCCTTAGAGAAGCCCAAAGATCAAGACAAAATATCAAACCCAAGCCAAGCCTAGGGCTACCAACCAAGTTTATTGGGTCGTACAGTCCTCATTAGGGGTTGTACAACCATCACTACAAGGCTATATGGCCTTCCTCAAGGTTGTACAACCTTGCTTAAACCTTAGTCCAAAGAAATTTCTAGAACCGGTCCCCTTCTTAAACCCTAAGTCTGTACAACCGTGACATAAGAATGTATAGCCTATACTTGGTTTTACAGCCACATACGAACCCTAATTTTTGCACAATACTCCTCTTGTTTATGATTAGATGCATCCATGGTATAACCATAACCATTTTAAGCATTGTGCACTCATCCAATACCTATAAATACCCCCTCATTGAATTTCCTTTTTTTTTAGGTGTTTTTTAGGATGTTTGGTGACTCCAATGACAGAATAGGATGAGGCTCTAAGGCCTATGACACCTATTCACTTCAAAATAGAGTTTTGGTTAGCTTTCAAAATGGATTTCATTGTTTTTTTCACTTAAAATGCTTATGTAGTTTTTTTGTTCCTTTGAACTTTAAGTTAAGTTTTATTTCTGCTCTAACATCTTAAGGTGATATCGAAGAGAGGAACTCAAGTTTTCTTTGACCTTGGTAATCTTTTTTTGTGTTAAAACGCATAATAATCATGTAAACAATAGTTTTTTAATGCCTTGATTGAATGCCATGTGTTTTATGTTTCTGTTAAGTTCCATTTTTTTTTTGTTATACTTTTGATGCCTTAGGGAAATGATCAAGAGAGGAACTCAAGTTTTCCTTAACCTTGATATCTCTCTTTGTGTTAGAACATATATTGTCATATGAATAATATTTTCTAGTCCTTTGATCCCTTAGATTGTTGTGGGCATTCTAACTACTCCCATGTTAGGTTTTGCCCTAGATATTTTGGCTCTGTTATGAGTAAGGTGCGTGAGGGTTCAATGACCCTAAGGGCTTCGTGGATGAATCTTTATCCTGTGCTATTTAATATCCTTTAAATGCTTGGCATGTGTATATGTATGTGTTAATTTCCTTCATTCTATCCATGATTCATACACTTATGTAAGTGTGTTATGAGTTGTAAATTCTAGTTTTTGATGATTGATGGTGTTATTTTAGACTTAGATACATGCTAGGTGCCTTGACTATGGAGATATAGTATGGTGATCATTATGGACCTTGTTTTCCTTTTATGTTTACTTTGGATTCCTTTGCTTATTTGTTTTCATGTGATTCATTACTAATTTGATTCTTCTTTTATGTGTAGGTATGAGTGTTTGAGATTAGGCCATGGACTTAGCCATAACCATGTCCTACTATAGATGTTATGTATGAATGGATAATTGATGTTTACCCTATACCATGAATATATGATCCCCATCCCCTCTTATGGATGTTATGTGTGAATGGATGATGCATCTTTTCCTTATGCCATGAGTGCATGATCCCCATCCCCTCTTATGGATGTTATGTGTGAATGGGTGATGCATGTTTATCCCATCCTATCAGTACATGACCCCCTCTTGGTTTGCTTAAATGGATTATACGTAGATGTATGTTTAAGGATAATAATCAGGCTAATCAATAACTTAGTTAAATCATTAAAAGTGAACCAAAGATGCCTGAAGGCTGAATCCTAATATTTGGGTGGTTTGGGGGTGCCTAACCTCTTCCCCGAGTCATACCTAATTTTCAAACCCGATCTTTGATGGAGAGAAGATGAAATGGGTTGTCTAATTGACTTAGATTAGGTTTAGATTTTGCCTTTCCCAGATTTTTTACTAGACTAAAGTTGGATGTCCACTCTATATTTTCTAAGAATGATACCAATGTATTGTCCTATCATGGTCTCCTGATGACCATCATTTAGGCTTAAGGCTTTGAACATGCACAAGGCCTAAAGATCTCCCGTTGATCCAAATGCGTGACATATTTAGGGGTCATGACCAATGTAAAGACCCCCGTTCTCTCGATTCCTTGATGATCGATAAAAGGATGGAATCACAAATAAGATTCTACTCATTCAAGTGTAACCGCGAAAACATTCGAGGCGCTCATCATGGTGACTCTATTAGGGACTCAAAATTGACTTCATATTGAACCTATGGTTCACTTTTAATGTTTTAGACCTATTTTCAATATAGTCCACTACATTCATATAGTCTTCACACTTCACCACGAACACTAGGTGCCTTTAGATAAATCAATGATTCTCCAAACTTGAGACTTAAGCTCCATTTGGGCTTAGGAGATTGGGAGAAGGATTCATCCCTCATGAGACTATTACCTTCTGATATATCAAATGAGGGATCACGATAATCGCCCTTTAAGCTTATGGGAGCCATTAACGTTAACAACCCTTTTAACCACTAGGCGTATATAGGAGCCCATATTACCTTGAAATAGGGCAGCCCACTTGTTTGCATTTTCTTCAAAGGAGAGTTGGAACCCTCAAAGAATATGGTTTGATATCCTCGATGTAAGTACCAATTATTATTCCATCCCCCTTAATGTAACTATCCCCTACATTTAAATATTTATGTATTCTCTTTGCTTCACTTTGTATAAGATTTCCATGTAAATGTCCCACCCTCTTTGTGCAAGGGATTTTTTCATATTTTATGTATGTACTTCCCTAATTAATGTAAAGACGTTCATATTTTGGGTTAAGTTCTTTTGTATATGTTCTTTTAAGATTTTGACTTTTTTTAGTCTGAGGTGACCACGTACATTCTCTACCCCTTATTAGTAAGAATGAGACTCCACCTAAGAAAGATAGGAAAGATCTTTTGCAAATGAAGTGTATATGCATATATACATTGATTACTTACAAAATGACATGTGCATATCATGCATACATACATTGATTACTTATTCATGCATCATACAGATAACTATTATCTTGTAGCCATCATAGCTCCATCCAAACCCTCATGAAAGAGAAAAGGCAAACAAATTGCTAGGAAAAGTTAGACACCAAGTTTGAGTAAAAAAACTGCTCCAATCATGAAACCAAACATACCACTTTAAGTTTTAGAAAGGCTAATAGTTGACTTTAACCACAGGATGGAATAGAAGATTGCCAAAGAAGTGAACAAGTGGGTTAATGAGATCCTGAACAAAGGTGACACATCTACCAATAGGGTTGACAAAGGGAAAGCACCCATGGAACCTCTCCAGCTTGTGGTGATCGATGATGATTTATTTAAGATGAAGAAATATTATGAGAGTAAAATTGTTAAGGACATGGCTAGTGCCACAGTTGTCCCTGATAAGGCTACAGAAGTCGGGAAAGAGAGTACTCAATTTGATGACTTTACTAAATAGATGGAGAAATATAAAAACCTATGGGTGCTAAAGGTTTAGAAAAGGGAACAAACATTAAAGAATTGCTTGCTCGTAAGCCCGAGAAACTACCAAATAATTTTTACATGCCTGAGTTACCGTAGTTCATAGGAACCCAAAATGCAAAGAACCATGTTTGTCCATATGTGTTAGTCATAAAAGCATTTTGGGTTACTAACAAATACAATGTTGGAGCTCTTGGAGTTGTCATTAGAAGGATCTGCTAAGACATGGTACTTTAATCAAGCAAAGATTATTAGGGAAGATTGGAAAAAGCTGGCAGAAGTTTTTGAAAGGCACTTAACGTGTAATTTACATTTGAAAGTCACATTGCAAGACTTGAAATCTTTGAAGCAAAAGATTGGTGAGACCCTCAATAATTATATTAGGGGATGGAAAAAGATGATTTTTAAAAGCAACCACAAAGCCTACTGAAATAGAGTAGGTTAGAATGATTGTGAAAGGGTCTTTACTAGGGATCAATACCATAATTAGAGGAATATTGATTTGAAACTTTGAGGATCTCTGAGGAGCAGGCTTACAGGCTGAGGAATTAGAGACTGAGTCAAAAAGGTAACATGGGGGAAGGAGAAGCAACCCATCCCGGCCCCAAGCAGAAGGGAATAAGATGGTTAATGTTAATGCAGTAAAGGCGCCAAGATAATTTACTGATTTGGGAATGTTTTTGTCTAAAACATTTGAGAGGTTATAAAAGAAAGGAGTGTTGAAACCTTTAACATTAAGACCACCTCCTAATCCGCTGCCTAGGGGGGTAAGACACCAACACCTACTATGATTTTCATTAAGGATCGGGTCATAACACTGATGATTATTATAGATTAATGCATGAGATTCAGTACATTATTGATAATAAGATAATTATTCCACCAAACTTCAAAAGGCTTAGCATTTGAGGGAACCCTCTCTCAAACGATCATAATGTTCCTCCCCCAAATCAAAGGACTTTCATGATAGATTCTAGGATACCTGAAGAAGTTATTATAGCCATTATAGAGGACGTAGCAAAGGAAGCTTTAGTAGTTTACACTATCAATCCATGGGAAAGCTCATATAAGAAGATAGAAGAAAAGTAAAGGGGGAGAATGATTCAACTATAGGAGAAGAATGATGAAGAAAAGGAAGTTGAGCAAGTGAATCATGCGACTCATAGTGGGAAATTTTATCCCGATAGGGAAGCTCTTAATGAAACAACGGTTGAAAAAGGGATAGATGAATGTATGGTAAAGGAGAAAGTGAAGGACAATCATATTGTGAAGCAGTTAAAGAAGATACCAGCTTAAATCAGTGTATAAGAACTGTTTATCACCTCTCAAGAGCATAAGAAGTCTATGATAGAGGCTTTATCCAGTTCGATCATTTCTAGTGAAGCTACTTTGAAAGATGTTGCATTGATGACTTATAAAGGAAAAATCGCCTTTTTAAATGAGGATTTGCCACTAGAGGGAAGGGATTGCAATTTGGCTTTGTTCATCTGAGCTGAAGTGAAAGGGAGGCATACTTCGTGTGTGATGGTGGATGATAGATCAGGGATTAACATTTGCCCAACAAAGTTATTGCACAGGTTTAGGTTGTCTATGAAGGACTTTATGACCTACGATGATAATAGAAGGCCAACCGTAGGTGTATTCAAGACTATAGTAAAGACAAAAGTAGTCAAAGCCATGACGGAGTTGATAGTTTTGGACATTCTAATTACTTTTCCACTTTTGTTAGGGAGGCCATGATATCATCCTTTTGGTGGGGTGCCTTCCATTGTTCACCAAAAAGTTAAGATCCCTTACAAAAGAGAGATTGTCACCATTTGTGTCGAGGTTGAGAAAAGTTTATTAGCTTTAAGTGTTATTGTTCCATACCTTCGAGGATTTCAAGTCACTAAAGTCATAGATAAATGGGTTGATATGAAGGTAATGGAGATTATACAGAGCATGAACTTCCTTCTGGAGTAAGGGTTAGGAAAGAATTACATTGGCATATTAGAGTTCCAAGAGATTCCTACCCAAATTATTAAGAAATGATTGGGGTACCATGATGAAGGGTCAAAGCAAAAAGCAAGAGATTTACAAGAGTCACTATCAGACTTCTTTGTGAAAGAAGGCAAAGTTCTCAAAAAAGTAAGGAACCATTTAGAGTAAGAAGTCAAATGTTAGAAAATTGGAGCAAATTAGGGTATCAGAATTATCAAGACCTATTGAAGGAGGAGGATGGTGAGAAAAAAATAATAAGAAGTGGAAATAAGTTACAAAGACAACAAATGATTAGGCGATAGGCCAACATGCAGTTTTATATAGTCTTTAGTCTATATGACCATGAAAGGATAAGAAGAAGGTCACTAATGAACAAAATGAGTAGTATGCACTACAGTAGAACTTTTAGGCCATTAAGGAAGATTGTGTAGAGAAAGGGTCCGACTTGCTAAAGTAGAATGCATCATTTGTAGACTCTAAATGGGAGCATATTGGGCATTGTAAGTTTACTGAAGCTACCTATATGGGGATAAAGTTGAAAGACATCGAGAACATGATTGAGAACTCCATTGAAGAAGTATGTGTTAAAAAAAAGAATTTTATGGTTAGAATTAAACCTACCAAGCAGATGAAGCAACATTATGGGTAGAATTTCTAAAGATTATGCTAGAGGATGATAAGATGAAACAAAATTTTAAAGAGTTGTCAAGGTTGTTGCCAGAACAAATGATGAGAAAGAGGCAAATCTTGTGCAGAGTGTTGATCTTGAGGTTCTGACTAATGGAATAAAGGGTGAAAAAAAGGAGAAGACTCAGACAGAAGAGGCTACAGTCAACCAACTGGGTGAAAAGGACTTTTTATATCCTACTAATGTTCTTATTTCTAATTACTTTGAGGATGATGATCTATTTTTCTTTATGTTTAAGATAATAAATGATGAGTTTGCTTACTTGGGTGTTATGTTTCCTGAAGGTAACGTGTATGGCATACATCATTTTATAAGCATATTTAACATTAATTTTGTGCATACTACTGCATTTAACCTTGGCACACAGGAAAATCCAAAGATCTTGCTCATTATTAGTGATGTCACACCAGAAGAGCATAGGAAGTTTGAACAGTTGTTTAGGAAATATCAAAGGATTTTTGCCTAGTTATTCAAAGACATGCTAAGAGTCGATAAGAAGATTATAGAACATAAAATCCTAACCTACCCATACACGAGGCTACTAAAATAGAAATTGTGAAGGATTAGACTCGAATGGGCCCAGTTAGTTAAGGAAAAAGTAGCAAAGCAATTGAATGCAAGGTTTTTAGAGGTGGTAGACTATATAGAATGGTTAGCCAACATAGTGCTAGTACCAAAGAATGATGGAAGAGTAAGGATGTGTGTCAACTATAGGGATCTAAATAAAGCATGCCCAAAGGACAATTTTCCTTTACCATACATAGACGTGTTAGTTGACAGTACCACAACTTCTGTCATGTATTCCTTCATGGACAGATTCTCTAGGTATAACTGAATTCTCATTGTCATTGTAGATAAGGCAAAAATAGCTTTTATCAAATAATAGGGTGATGTATTACTATAAGGTGATGTCATTTAGGTTGAAGAATGTAGGAGCAACCTATTAGCGAATGATAACTACCATATTGCATGACTTGATCCACAAAGAGGTGGAGGTACATGTAGATGATATGATGGTGAAGTCATAGACTAAGGAAAGGTACTTTGAAGCTTTGGAAAAGTTTGAGAAAAGGGTTGACGAATATAATTTGAGGCTAAATCCTTAGAAATGCGTGTTTAGGGCACCTCTGATAAGCAATTAAGGCATGTAGTCAGTAAAGAGGAAATTAAAGTGAATCAAGAAAAGATAAAAGCTATTCAGGAAATGCCTACACCTAAGACAAATAAGGAGTTATAAGGTTTCTTGGGTCGTTTATTGTATATCAGCCAATTCATAACAAGATTAACCCCTCATTTATGAACCCATTTTCAATTTGTTAAGGAAGAATCAACCAATGGAATGAAATGAGCAGTGTCAAAAGGCCTTCGAAAAGATAAAAGAGTATCTGACTAACCCACCAATGCTGAAGTCACTAAGGCTCAAAAGACCTTTGACTTTATATTTGACAGTGGAGGATAGTTTTGTAGGTGCAGTGTTAGCTCAAGAAGATGAAGTAGGGAGCGAACACGTAATATATTACCTCAATAAGAAGTTGTTATCTTATAAAGAGAAGTACAATAAGGTAGAGTAGACCTGTCTGGTGCTGGTTTAGGCAATAAAGAAGTTTAGGCATTACTTTTAGTGATTCTAGATGGAGGTGATCTCAAAGTTAGACCCAGTTAAATATCTCCACGAGGCCTCCTCCCTAATAGAAAGATTATCAAAGTAGTTTATCACATTAATTGAATTTGATATTAAGTATGTAGCCAAGAATGTGATAAAAAAACGAGCAGTCTCAGATCACAATAACCCCTTAAAGAAAAATAGTTTGAGCTTCCTTAGTTCCTAGATGAGGGTTTAAGAGTGTTCGAACCTATAGGGTAAAGAATTTACTTTGATGAAGCAGTGAACAAGAAAGAGGTAGGATAAGGGGTAATTATGATTTCGCCTAAAGAAGAACTCTTTCTTGTAGCTATAAGGCTCGATTATAATGTGACTAATAATATGGTTGAGTATGAAACATGTGTGCTAGGACTTGAGCTCTTAAGGCAAATAAGGATTAAGGCAACAAAGGTGTTTTGGGGGCTTCACTATTCATCATTTCACAGATAATAAAGGAGTGGGAGCTAAAAGAAGAATGTTTAAGCCTATAAATAGAGCATGTGAAGAGGTTGATGTAGAATTTTCATAGTATCACATTCCATCATCTACTAAGAGAAGAAAATGCAATGGTTGATGCTTTGATAACTTTGGTCTATATTTGGGAAAGGCCTAAGATAATGCATATGAAGCCACTGATCACACTCTAGCTTGGGACACCGTGCTACATAGGTGCAGGTGTTAATGGAAAATCACCCCTAGTATTTTGATATAATAGGCACTTAAAAGGTGACAAATACCCAAAAGGGGCTGTGAAGAAGGATAAAGATGTGATCCAGAGATTGTTTTCACAATTTATGATGTACAACGGGGTAATGTATAAGAGAATGCCTGACAGAGTTCATTTGCGATGCCTAGCTGAGAGAGAGGCCTATAAAGTTATAGAAGAGGTGTATGTATGAGTTTACAGCCCCCATATGAATAGGTAAATGTTGGTAAAGAAGATTTTGAGACTAGGATGCTACTGGATTACTATTGAACATAATTATATTCAGAAAGTTTGAAGTAGTCACGAATGTCAAATTCATGATGGCATTAGTTATTTGCCACTGACACAGTTGTATAATTTGACTTCACCTTAGTTGTTAATAGTATAGGGCATTGATTTAATTGAAGAAGTCAGACCCACTTCTACTAAGGGGCATAAGTACATCATAGTAGTAGTGGACTACTTCTCAAAGTGAGCAAAGGTGAAGTGTAACATCCCCATCCATATTCATTGGCATTATTACATGAACATATTCATTGCATAAATGATTTAAAATAACACATAAACATAGGTATTGGATAAATGGTCATTTAGACATGTGAATTGGATAAGCACGACGATGACACTTGCACGATTACATTTGGGACACTTGAACATATATGTAATGTTTGTATAGTTGCATGAAAAGTTATCTTATGTTGTGTGCATATTATATTACCATAAATAATGGTATTAGAGAGCTTATTTAAAAGTATAAGGAGCATATAGGGATTAGGAGATAGATGAAGGTGCTAAAGGAGTGAAATAGAGGGACTAAAAGAGGAAAGTGAACTTCTAACCAATAGGAATGAAAAACCATGATTTTGTCTTGTTGCAATAGGTTTATAAGTGGAATTTTTAACTCTTTAGGATCAAAATTAAGGGGTTAGATGTGAGGTATAGCAGAAGAAAGAGAGAGCTAAGTAAGAAAGAAAGCAAGGAAAAAGAAGAAGAAGAAAAAGAAAGAGAGGAAAAAGTGTGAGCTATCTAGGAAAGAATCCTATGGTTTTCTAATTCTGAGACAATAGGTAAGTTAATTTATCTTCTTCTCAAATGAAACTAACCCCTTATGACATGTTAATCATGCATGGTTAGTGAGAATGACTATTTGAGGTAGAACTCTTGGATGGAATTTGAAATTCAAAAGAACAAGAGTTGATTGTGTTGATTTTATTATTAGAGCAGAATTTTGTACCCATGATTTCATAACCCTAGAAGAGGAATTAGAGAAAGTTCAAAATATGAAAGTTGTAGCTTTATGACTCATATAAATGCATATGAAACAGTTTTACTTGATTTTATATGTGTGAGGAGTTATGGCTCCTTCATTAGGGCTGGTTCACAACCAACCAAAATGACCTCAATCTTTTTGTTTTCTTATATTTTGATGGCCTTACATTCTGATTTTGACAAAGTTCAAAACATGAAATTTTTAGATTTATATCCTCTCTAAATGTAAAGCAATTTTGATCGATTTGTTGTATGGAAAGAGATATGGCTTATTGATTGGGACTAACCCTGTACCGGGATGAAACCCTACCTTTCTTTTAATTTTGTTTTCCAAGAATTTGATGGCCATAGATTTAGAATTTGATGATGGTCCAAACTTGAAAGTTGTATATTTATGTCTGATCTACATACCTGTGAAATATTTTTGCCAAATCCAGGATGATTGTTGAGATATTGTCCCTTCATCATGACTATTTGTCAACATGTTACAAACCTGCTCACCCTGAGATGGGTCCTTTATTTTGCTGACCTTATAGCCTGAATTAGATAATGAGTAAAACATGAAAAATGTTCCTTTATATGTTTTGTAATTGATCGTTGATTATTATTGCAATTGGATTAGTACAATTTGAGATACACCTATGAATGTAAGACCTACTTAGACTGAGATGACATTGCAATATGGAATAATAAATTCACCACATTTTCTGTGTGTCTGATATTGGCCTAAAATTTGAATATGTTATCTCATTATGTGTCTAGTTTGTTTGAAAAAAAGTATCAAATCATTTGGATAAGTATATCTAGAGTTATTACCGAGAGAGTGTAGCAAGCTCAAGCTGACATATAAGGAAAATATGCATAAACACTAGGTCCACTTGCATGAATCATGTTATAGTTGCATACCAAGCATTCATAATCATTCATAACATACTTATAACCATGTATGTATCAAATGTTAGGATCTCAAAACTTTGAGGAAGCCTTAGAGAGAGAACCAAACCTACCATAAAGGTTGGTCACATCAAAAGGTGAGTAAAAATCATAATTAGATTCAATGTGTATGTGTGATAATTTTATGATATGATTATGTTCTATTACATGTATATATGATTGAATTGTTACATTTTACATGTGAATACAAGTCAAGTGAGAATCATATGCTCTTAATGATTACTTGGTATACCATTTGTGAATGAGCGCTTGCATATGGAACTAAAAGGGTGTTGTGACCAGCTTGTCAAACACTTA
>CATIWR010145504.1:0-10149 GCA_949677035.1 Omphalea diandra
TCAATCACTTAGTCAATTGATTTAAGAATTTCACGTTATCTGCACACGCATCTCATCACTCTGAATAGCTTCTCTACGTTCATCACGCAAGTATCTCAATGCAGACGAAACAACTTAATTGCAGTTAAGAATGAGCCTTGGTACTCCTCGATTTTCCTCGATTTATTTATTTATTTTTTCAGTTTGTTTATTTTTTTGGTTTATGTTCTTAATTTGATGAATGTATCAATAGGGCTATGAATTCTGTTCCAATTTTTAGGGATTTTGTAGTTTTCGTACAGGTTGAAGGTTCAAATCTGGTACAAATACCAATAATTTCCCTCCCCTTTTTTACTTGGTTAAAATTTGTTATTTAGTAGTTCTTATTCCAATTTTAAAGATTTTTTTTTTGGTCGAAATCGATGAAATGCTAATAATTATTTTATTGGTTAAAATTTTACCTCAATACACTAACGATTTGTTCCTCTTATGTTGCCTAAGTGCGTGATATTCCTTTTTGGCTCTTCTTTTTGCAGGATAATAACCCGAAGAAGAACAGAAAGAACTGTTTAGGGAAAGCTTAGTATTATATCTGCTGAAATGTCAACACGTCGATTTTCATTTTTTGGTTCAAACAAGGTTAATAATTTGTCAGATAATCCGCGAAGTCAGCGTTTACCAACAATCAAACTACAAACGGATAAAGATGTATATAGACCGGGTGATTCCGTTTTTGTTACTGTTGAGATATGCAACACGAGTAATGATGCCTCAGGAACCACTCTATCTTCTTCACTATTAGTTGAAAAGCTTGGGTTTGAAATTAAAGGTATCGAGAAGTTGGATCCTCAGTGGTTTGCTACTCAGAAGGCTCCTGGGTCTAAACACAGGAGAGGTTAGTCAAATTTGTCTAAGTTCCATTGGTACTTTTTGACATTCACTTGTTTGTGTTGCCATAAGCCGAGAAGAGAATTAGATTTTCCAGCAATTCTAAAAAATTATTAAGTTGAAAAAGTCATAAATGAATGTTGACTTAGATTTTAGGGGCCTTTTCTCACTCATGTCCAATAGCAAGCATTCTACTTCTCATGCAAGTTTTACTTCCTTTATGTATGACATCTCCAAAAGGGTTAGTGTAGATTAAATGAAAGGTTTCTCTCTCAAACAATTTGTATTTAGTTCTTCACTTGTTTTTCTTTTTTGTTACGCGTTTTATTTTATTAAGGAGGAAAAATGTCAAAAGGGGGAGGGGGAGGTTGTGTGGGCACGCACATGGAAAAGACAGGAAAAAGTTGAGTGTGAGAAAGTTATTCTTTCTCCACTTGTTCTGATCAAGGGAAGATGGAGAAGTACAATATTGGAGGAAAATTTGTTTATGAATAATAAATTTGAGAATATATCAGCTTTATTTTTTGGAAAAAATTATTTCTGGGATAATTTTGCCTCCACTTCTGATTTCGGGAGAATTTTTGTTGTCTCATATGCAAATTTCCCCTCTATTTTCCTTTCCTTTGTTTTCTCGTTCACTAAAACAAAGTGGAATATTCCTCCAATTTTCCACCTTTCAAAACATTGTGAAAAGTCTGGTGCTGATGCGTGAACAGTCCCCTTTTCTCAATCCCACCAAATAGTATTAAAAGCAGTTGTTTTTTTTTTTGGCATTGTGGCTTGTGACCACAAAGAAGTTCCATGGGCAAAAATAAAGGAAAAGAAGAAAGAAGTTATATTCCACAGTGTCTTATATTTTTTTCTCATGATTTTAATGGTCTTTGTTTCCTTTTCAGGTGAATATGTTTTTATGGACCACTCAACATCATCGATAGTTTCGAATCAGATTTTGTCCTTTGGAGCCACAAAAACATGTAAGCTCAGGTTCTATGCTTATTTTATTCTTTCTTAACCATTTGACTGCTTATGGGCTTTTACATTTGTTGCATCATGTTGATAGTCATTTAGTCTTCCACTTTCTTTTCATCTTTGTAAATTTTTTCCCAAAAGTAAAAATGAATTCTTTTTGTTTACTGTGTTCTTAATTCTGTTTACAATTTATGCAATGTTGTATCTGAGTAAATTAATTTAGTTTTCTTTCTACTTGACTTGATAACTGATTTGTCTGAGATCCTAGAAGTCGCAACTGAGTTAAACTATCCAAGCCTTCTGGTTTGTCTCAGTGATTTAACTTTGATATTATAGTCTAGAAAGGTATTTAACAAGGTGCTTCTTGCTTGAAATTGTTTTATTTAGTTCCTCATTCACTAGTTTTATCTTTCTTTACATCAGTTGTAAATAAAAGATAGCTAACAAGCTGATTCATGCTATAGCATGTTCCATGATAATTGTTGTGCGGTCATATAATCCTCACAGTACACTTGTAGTTCGTTTTTGATTTTATGAATTGATGTTTATTGTATGCAGACATATTGTATTACTGCTCTCAAGTTGTTTAACTCTAATAAAATTGATCAGTTACATCACTTGACGCAATCTACAGATGTGGTGCGAGTTGTGCTGCCTAGCATCATACCTCCATCTTATCGAGGTGCTACCATTCGCTATCTGTACTACGTCAAGGGTACATTATCCGGACGATGGCTGATATTGGAAAATGTTCACTCTCAAACTTCCTCATCAAAAGATCTGATTGAACTGGTCAGTTTCCTTAATTTCTTGCTTTAAAGGTTCGTGAAATGATTTTATTTTGATTGCCCTCTCTCTCTTCCCCCTTATGTTTTTTGTGCCTTTACTATCAAGTCACATTGCTGGTACTGTAGCGAGATTTTGACTGAATATTGATGACAATTTCTGCTTCTTCACAGATAAACACATGCAGTTTAATTTTTATGTTCTTATTCATAGTTATTGATAATTGTGCATTTGTGTGTAGAATTTTATGAATTCCTCATGTTCTTCTCACAAATCACTACCTTGCAATATTTGCACTATTTGTTTTCATATGGTGTTATATTTCTGGTAGGAAGCTCGTGTTCCATTGCAAATATGGGTGACTCAGAAGAGCAATGGCCTGCTTGTGGAAGAAGGTCAAAGTGATGGTGAGTAGTTTTGAACCCCATTTGATTTGAGCCATGAACTTGTGTATTTGTTGCATTTGCAATATTGGGCACTGAAGAGGCTTGTGAGAATCTGGGATTAATAAAATTAAGGCTCCAACTCTGATGCTATAGAACAGGACTACAGAAAAGGAGGATGGGGGAGAGAAAAGGAATTTTTTTTTTGGTTGCATTGATTGCTTTCTTGGAGATCTTTATATAGTAATCCCTTCTTGAGAATCTTTACACTTTCAAGGATTGAGACATTCAATCAGCAGAAAGTAACCTAAGACCAGATGTTTAGCAGGACTCATGTATACTAACCTGAACTCACCTGATTAGTTGCTCATGCAAAATTTTGGAAGAACAAATACTGCTGGCACAGAGTTACAAAAATGTATATCCAGAAACTTTCCAGAGAACTTCCAGCAGCTCCAATTTGATTCCTCCCTTCAGATGAATTGATATTTAGCATCATTCTCCACTTGTTAGGAAATCTTGGCCTCAAAATGTAAAATGTGGACATGCGGCCTTATCCTTTGATTGCTTGTGGGGACAGAAATACTAATATATCCACTCGGCCAAAACATATAATTGGTAGGACATAATTAAATGTAATGTAATCAAATAAAGAGTTAATAGAACTATTGGAACTAGAAATTCATTTGAATACTTATGTCACATTACATTTATCGCAGTCAATTATATTGTACCAAACATAACCTTAATCCTTTGGATTGACTATTAATAGTTTGTGCAAGAGATTGTGTACTCTTGTTTTCTTAACTTCTATTTTCTTTGTCTACTCTTCTAGTTGTTTCCTTTCTTGAATCCTTAGCTGCTAGTGTAATCTCAAGTTTTGACCCTTCAAATCTTTTGTTCCTCACATATCCACAGTGATGGCAAATGGATATGTTTTTAAAGGATGCACATTACACCATAAAGTGTAGCCTATCTCAGTCCTTTTCTTGTTCGTTATAGGCCTCTATGCGTGACTAATGAGCTGATCATAGTTACTTGGAACAAGGTAGGCCCTGAGTCGTGGTATGGGTACATGATACGCCACTTAGCATTTACAAGGGGTAGGCTTAGTTTGCATGCTGATTTGGAACACAGTATATGAATCGCATACAGGGGCGGACCCAAGGGGGGCAAGAGGGGGCTATTGCAAAATTTTTAAAAAATCTTTTTGATCCTTAAATTTTTTTTAGTTTGTTCTTATATATACATTCTGTAGCCTTACTAAAATTTTTTATATTAACATATTTTTACCTCAATTAAAAATATTATATAACTTAGCTCCTCAAATTTTTAAAAATTCTTTATTTATATATATATATATATATATATATATATATATTCATTTTTATATACTTTTCTTTTTTCTTTGTCTTTGTCTTTGTTTTTGTTTCCTTTATTTTTTTGGTTAAATTTTCATTCTATTTAATTTTTTCTCTATTTATTTTTATTTTTCTAGGTACTCTTTCTTTTTGTGCAATTCTTGCCGTTTCAACTACCACTATTGCCGTAGTCTCAAAAAAATTCTTATTTTTCATTTTTTTTCTCATTTTTGTTTTTAAATGATATATTATATAATATTTGTATGGATCAGAATCTAATTACTCAAATTTGAACCAGACCATCTAATTA
This sequence comes from Omphalea diandra, assembly GCA_949677035.1. NCBI lineage: Eukaryota > Viridiplantae > Streptophyta > Magnoliopsida > Malpighiales > Euphorbiaceae > Omphalea > Omphalea diandra. The sequence continues at coordinate 4,677 of CATIWR010145504.1, forward strand.
AACTCTGAACATACCGCATAATTGAATCGTCCATTTCGAACTTCACCCTCCCTCCCCCTCCCCCACCCCTCTGCCCTTCCCCAATTTTGAATCCTTTATTCACCATTGATCGTACAGACCTGAAATATTGTGCTTTTTATAATATAAATTTTACACCTGCAAGAATTTGCATAACCCTAAACCACTATAAGGTAAATGCAATAATTCTCATAACTAGTTTATTTTATTATGATAAATTTAGTTTTTTTATTATGATGTACAAAAAAATAAATGAGGACTATCCCTTTTTTTTTTTTACATTATAAAGTAATCACCATAAGTTTATCTATCATCCTTAATGTTGTTAATCAAAATTTAAATTGCTCCAAAAAGAAAAGCAAAGAATTTTTTATTCTCACTTGTTGACCAGAGTCAAGACTAGCATTGATCTACTCAAAAAACAAAAAAGTAACATTGATATTTTAACAAAAGACGAGCCAATAGATTGCATATCTACCATATAATGACCAGGCCCACATATCTAAGGTAAACCCTCAATTCCCATGCTATCTTTTAGTTTTCACTCATTTCTTCTACTGCAATTTTCTGCTGCTGCTTCTACTTTGTGATTGATGTTACTCTACATGCAAAAGAAACCTAGAAAGTCAAATTTAAAACCAACACCGTATTTCTAGTGAATTGGAACGCATCACTTGGTGTTTTGATGTGTTGACATACAGCATTCTGGTGCGTGTAAACTGGATCACAGTTCAAGAAGGAAAAGAGGGGGGTAGGTGGTGGGTTGGGGGAATTAGGTAACTATAAAGCTGAGAGTTAGCTCATTTCATTTTATTTTGTGTGTATTTTGGTTTCAGTGTCGTTTACTACTTTGCTTTGTCAATGAGGGTCAATTGCTATATACTAGTTAGCTAGACTATGTCTAGTTACTAGTCATGAATTCGCATTGTACAATATAATTATAATAATACATTTTAGATAAATGTAATATTTATTTTTATTGGTTAATTATTTGAACAATTAAAAATTAGCATACAATAATAATTAAAATTCACTATTATTTATATATATTATTATTTTATAAAAAATTATTGTTTAATTAGACCTTTCCAAGTAAATAAAATTATAAAAATAAAGAATTATAATTAAATTTTATGATATATTTTAATAATAATATATTTATTTTGATAAAAAAATAAGAAAATCCGTAGTTCCATTTTCTTTTTTCCTTTTATTGGCTATTTTTTCTCTTTAATATTTTAATTTTTTTCTTTATTGTATAAGGAATTAAATCCTTCTTATTATTAAAGTCCTTAGAGGACTACTATGACGAACTTTTTATATTATTAAATTTTCTAAATTATTTTTATGTAGAGAATTTTTTTTTTTGTTAAACTTTTTAAATATTATTACATTAAAAACTTCATGTATTGATAACCTTTCTATGGTATTTTTTTGGTCAATTGAGTAAATTGAATATTTAGTTATTAGTTTATTTGCCACATAACAGAATAGAAAACATTTGCCACTTGTCAAAAATATTATGTTGCCAATACAATTTCTTGATAAATGGTAAGCACTCATCTAAAATTGAGTGTGAGGCCACAGTTAGTTATATATATTGATTATATCTGTCAATTGAGCAGGCATTGGTGAGCTCTAGGAATGGTTATAAATAGTGGATTAGAAGGGAATAACAAGCTGGAAGAAGATATTTTCCAAATTCCTCTTTCTAATATTTTCCCTTCTCTCTCTACTGCTTCATTTGTTTCCTTTTCTCAATTCTTCCCATTTTCTCAGCCTTTCCTTTATATTCTTGCTAAACAAACACCATTGTTAGGGTTTGAGGTCCTCTTATGAGTCTAGATCCTAACAGATCTTTGGTTGAAACTTTATGATGTATTCTAATTATGTTTTTACATAATATATCAGAAATATTGCATGCAAATATTTTTTTGACAAGAGATGTAAGATCTAATTTGTTTCCATACATTTAAAAGATTAGCATCAGCAAATTGGTTTCTTCAATGTTATCAGGGATTATTCCTGCTACAACCCTCGAACTGGATGCATACTGGAAAGCAATGGATGGAGATTCTGAATGGGTAGGTAGTTTATCATCCAGTCTATTCTGAATAAATGTGTAAAGTCTATATATGCACGTGTGGAATATGTATTCATAGTTGCTTTAACATCATTTATGTGATGTGAGTTATTTAATTGATCTTCTGACACAGGTTAGAGCAAATGATATAGATGGTGAAGTACAGGAAGGTTATGACAGTTCCAGAGATGAAATCTTGTCTGTTTCTTCCTATAATCCAACTAAAGAGAACATACATAAGACTTTTGGAAGTTCTTTATCCTTGCAGTCATTTGGGGCAAGGTCTTCATACAAGGAAACTTCATATGTAGAGGGAGGACGTGCAAGCTTATCATCAACTCTGACACTTCCTCGACTATCTGTAGGCGAGGTTCTACATGATTCTAGTGCAGGTAAGTGGAGACTAAATATCTGACTATATCCATTCTAACATTCGTTTACTTTTAAGGATAATTATTCAAGCATTAAAACATACAAGAACCTGATTGATCTGATGTTTTGACTACAAGGACTACCATACATTTGTTTAGTACTGTAAGAGAAAAGGATTTAAGGATTTCATGCAACAATAGAAAACCATTAGTGGCTTCATGGTTCTTGGAAAAAAAAAAGCCAATAAAAGCAGTTGTACTGTGTTATTTTCTTAGGAAACAGTGATTCTTCTTCACTCTTTAGGTCGTGTTCTAGTTCTGGCTTGCATAGCAGTTTCTTCAGCATCTCTTTCTCTCTGTTAATGTAATAGAAAACTTCCTGTGCTCTATGTTGGGGAGGTTGAAGAAACAGCTGTTTGAATCATAGATTATCTTCAAACAGATATTTCATTACCTGACACGTCATCATCCGTTGCTCCTTCAAGCCAGCAGCAGAAGATTGTGAAAGCCCAATCTGAAGATGGTATTGTAGAGCAATCCTCTGCGCCTGGCATTGGAACCAGCGAACCAGCAACATGTAAATTATCCTCACTTTTTTTTTTTTTTTCTTTTTATGATTGTATATACTTCTCAAGTACTTTCAGATCTACTAATGGATGTTAATCTGATATGTTGGAAACTTATTTGTTGCAAACATTTTCTGCAGTAGGAGGCTTTATTCGAGGAAGGTCTTATAACATCAGGATGGACGATCAAGTTCTGTTGAGGTTTTCCCCAAAGAATTCTGACTCCACTTATTACTTCAGTGACATGGTAATGAGAATATTGAGTTATTTCTTCAGTTCTTTTCCTGCCAGAATTTGATGTTCATATTGTTTTCTTCACCATCTTGTTTTAACAAATTTATTTTGATGACAGATTGGTGGAACTCTTACATTTTTTCATGATGAAGGAGCTAGGAGGTGCCTTGAGGTAACCCTAAATGACAAGCAATAAAAAGAATGATCTGCAGAGGGAACTATCATTCTGTAAAGATTCTTAATACCATAGTATTAAAGTTGACTGAAAGGATTATGTCTTGTAGGTGTCAATAACATTGGAAACTTCAGAGACTATAAATTGCCATTTTGTTCATCCTTCTCGTAGGAATTCTCCAACAATTACAAAGGTATGATGCCTTTCCTGGAAATATGCATTGTTTGTCAAATTGATTGATTGACTTATCATGTACCATTGAAGTTCTATGGTTCAACAAATATATTATATTAACTTGTGTAATTTACCTAATTTTGTTGTGGGATGATAATAACTTTTTTTTTTTACATCTATTTCAAAACAAGTACTAATATATATTGATATAATATTTTTTTAGTATGGAAAGCCTTGATGCAGAAGAAAGGAAAATATTAGTCAATTTTAGTAGCCTTACAACTGCAGAAGCTGACTAATATTCTCCAAATATCTTGAGAACCCAAAGGAACTGGCTGCTAGTGAAAATAGTAGTAATCTGTTGCTTGATTGTTGCAATCATCGTGACAGATACGTCTAAGTCATCTTGTCTGATACTGAGGTCAAACACTAGCTGTATTTTTAGGGTGTAGTTTTTCATCACTTCTTCTTAAGTGTCAAAATCCCACATTGAAAAGCTATAGAAAATATAAAGGGTACATAATAGTTTGGACTTGACTGCCTAATCGGTTAATTCCAATCTCTTAGCAATGGTTAACTCAAACTTATTTGAACCTACTTGTCTCAGGCTTAACCTCTCCTTAATTTTTGGCACCTCTATCCTTTTAATTCAATTTCTTCAAATTCTAATATGGTATTAGAGCAGGTCTAACTCGGTTTAATTTTTGTTTGTCATCCGGTTTTCTGTCTAGACGTCCAGTCCCAGTGGTCCAGTTTGATATTTCCACTGCATTCAATTCAATTTCGATTTCAGGGGAAGAAATTTTAATTTTAAATGGTCAATTAAGTCGTTGCCACTTGAAAGAGAAGTGTTAAGTGTCAAAATCTCACATTGAAAAGTTATATAAAATATAAAGGGTATATATTAGTTTGGGCTTGACTACCTAATTAGTTAGTTTTAACTTTTTCGTAATGACTAACCCAAACTTGTTTAAACCCACTTGTTTCAAGCTTAATCTCCACTCAATTTCTGTCACCTCTGTCGTTTCAATTCAATTTCTTCAAGTTCTAATACGTCTGAATCCTTTATTTGATTTTCTTAATTCATGCTGTTTACAATATTATTCATGGATTTAAATCGCGATCAAGGTCGTGTATAATAGTAATGGGGTGGACGCGGTCATAACGTAATGGTAAGTGCAAACTGCTACACAATTTTTACGCAAAAAATTACAAAATATTGTAAACAAAGAAATATTTTCTTAAGTCACTAAAACTATTACTTACAATAAACTAATAATCATAAATTTCACTATTTTTTTTTTTTGAGTTTTTTAAGTTAATTTATGAAAAAATTTTAACAAGTAAATTGGTTGAGTTTTGATTTAGCACAAATAAAATGCAAGAAGAAGAGATAGAAAGAAGAGAAAAAATTTAAAAAGAAAAAAAAGAGACTATGTTCCATTATGTAATGACCATTACTATTATATAATGACACTTACTGTTATGTAACGGCTGTTATGGATTACAAAAATTTTTTGACTGTTAAATAGCGGTTATGACAGTAATGGAAGGCCAAAATGCCATTATATAACAGCCGTTATGCGTTTTTTAATTCCGTGATATTATTCCATGTGGTTAATAGAGGGAATCTATTGTAGGTAAAAACCTTAAGCCCAATTTAGGTTGTGGATTTGATGGGAGAATGTTGAAAAGACAGGATAAAGAGACCAAAATCAACTAAATAGGCTGAGTTTTCTGGTTGCACAACCAATAAATATACCAATAACTGTTTTTTTATTATTACTCAAAATCAGCTTCCAAACAGAATCTTACTGTCCTATTTATGACTCAAAGTTAGAATAAAGCTTGA
>CATIWR010145581.1:0-10771 GCA_949677035.1 Omphalea diandra
CGAAGTCTCATTGGTTAGAATTTGTATAATTATCTATTCTAGTGCCTTAGCAGCTGAACCCTAATATTGTAGCCAATACTTAAGCACCTTGCTTTGGCTTATTGGCATAGGGGAGAGGAAAAAGGTTGAAGACGAGAGTTGATGTGTGCCATGGCCAATGTTAGACACCCGTGCCCATGCTATCATCTTGGAAACGAACGCTATGGAAAGAGCAATAGTTGTCGTAATCAAGTCGTGCATGCCATTACTGTGGCATCCAAATTGATTATACAACGTCTACCATTAGAGGTGGGATTAAATTTTAAACTTTAATAAAAAATTTGAAGGAAATAAACTAAATTTGATTAAACTTTTTCTACATAAATTTGACTTTCACCTCATTTAATCCAACTCAGTTTTTTCTATTTAAATTATTAAATATTTAAAATTAAAATAATAATTTATATATATATATAAATGAAAATTATAAGTGAGTCAGATTTGAAATTTGAAAACAACTTAATATCTTTTTTTGTATAGATTAAGAAAAATTAATTAATATAGTTAAAATAATTAATTTTCCTTATATTTTTAATATATCTTTATATTAAATGATATAAGTTATAGTATTTTGGTTATAACTAAATAATAATAATTCATATTTATTGATAATAAGATATATTTAATATAAAATAAATTTTAAAAAATAATTATGCTAATAAAAAAAGGAATTAACTTTATCATATTTCCTCTGTTACAATATAAAATCACAGCATTAACAATACTTCAAATTGCTATATCTTCAAAACTATTTCGATTGGCATCTAACTTTATCATATTCTGTAACCAATATTACACAATTGAAATTATTAAAATTTGGATTTCTATATTGCATTTAATTTGATTAAATAGCCAAACTGCATTAGAGACCGAATGAGATTGCATTGTATTAACTTGATTTAGCATGGTTATTTAAGCAATGAAGCTTGGTTCGAAAGTTAGTATATCAACCAAACCAAAGCAAACACCACAGACAGCCAAAACTCATCATTATCAATAATAGTTTCAAGCTAATGTTAAAAATAAACAATGACAGCTAAAGTTGAGATTATTACCTGATCCATCCCAAACTCAACCACCTTTTCCTCAAGTGCACCAAAATCCTGAATATTGAACTTGTTTAATAGAGTAACCCCGGATATCATTGACATAGTTGACACTGATAAGTCATCCGTCACCATGTATGTAACTAGACCCCGCACATAACCTTCCTCACTACTACTAGTAGAGTCAATGGTTGACTTATTAGTAGTGATTAACTTCACTTCCTGAGACATATAATTATTGCATAAACCCCAAGGACACTTTGTGCCTCTCTCTTCTGTCACATATGAACAACGATTTGGACAACCGAATAGCTGTCTATTTGAGGGTTTGGATGCTAGATCAGCAGGCTCCAAGAGAAAAACATTGGTGGTAGGTGTTGATACACACGGTCTCAAAAGAGAGTCCTTATTTTGATTTGGCTGCATGTAAGCTTCATTCATGTTTTCAAGGCTCTTATAAAGATTTCCTATGCAGCCCACCATGCTTGAACTTGTGATGAGCCTGATAACTGTAGTGAGTGGCAAAGAAAGAAGGCTGAGCAAGAAGTCTACAAAATCTTTCCCTGCTTCAGCAAAAAGGACTTTGTTTGTTGTCTTGTCAATCAACAGCTTCAAGCTCATATTAGTTGTTGCCATTTTTGAAACTGTTAAAAAGAAAGTTAAGTTTCGGTTTAGCTGCACTTTCAGACAGTTTGCACCAGAAAAAGAATGAAGCAGTAAAGAAGGCTTCAGGCTTTTAGAACTGGAGAAGCCAAATGTCTCCATTATTCCAGTGAATGCCTGAATAAGCAACAGCAGATGCAGCCACCACATGAAGCAGATCGCCCAAGCAAAAAGTTATTTGTCAAACTAACAAAATGTTGTGCTTGATAGAAAACATTTGGTGAACTAGCAGTATCTAGGACCAAATGAAGAGTTTTGGGCATCATAGAACAAGGAAAAGTATACTACAATATTTAGCCATATCTTATCAACCAACAACAATGGGCCACTACAATTGAACAGAGTAGTGCAGTACCGGCAAAGCAGTCAGCTGAAGAAATGGGAATAGCATAGCATCAGCAGAGGAGCCAGCTAAAGAGTCCAGAATTCCAGAGCCTAACCTGATGCTATTCTGTCTAGGCAGACATAGATTAAGCTCCCAGTTCTGTGTCTGTTTTTTTGTTCCAACTCAAAAGAGGACTAAAGAGTACTACAAATTATTGCACAGTTCTAGCTCAAACTAGTGACTGGAAATTCACAAAAATTTTTGGAAATTATCAGATGCTCTTGTTGCAATCCCTCTTTACTCATAAAATTGTCGGACATACTCTCCACAATCAGCTGGACCCCATAAATATCTTACTGCAAAGTGAACTACATTCAGGTGCACCTAGAACATGCAATAATTTCCTGAAAGTTTGCTGTCCTTGAATACACACTAATATGTTCAATAAGAAGAAGACAATCAAAATTTGAGGTCAATTACTATTTTAAGAACAAATCAACCCAAAAAGAAAAAATTCAATCTTTCGGCGATGGCTGAAGAATCAATATCATAATATATGAACTATAAATAAAAAAATCCAATAAGCAATTCAATATCGAGAATCATCATATAACACAAAAATAATCAATATCTTCTTTTGGGTATACAGTCAGTATCTTCGGCCATCTCTAAAGGACGAACGTAGTGCATTCAGAGAAATTTATTCCTTTAAATACTAGCATAATAATCGAAGGAATGAGCAATGATTTTCAGCATAAACACAAACTGAATAAAAATCAACGCCATATATTGTGAAATCCAAGAAAACTCGTACCTTTGATCTGATCACTCTTTATTCTTCTACTACAAAAGCAGTAGCAATTATTGATTCACTCCATGGATATTTATAACACTCTTATCGAAGAAGAAAACCTCTTTACGTGCTTGCTAAGGACCTGTAATGACTCACCCCATTACAGGTTTATTTTGTACTCTTGGCTTGCTTTTTCACTTTGGAATAGCATTGATTACAGGTTTATTTTGTACTCTTGGCTTACTTTTTCACTTTGGAATAGCATTGATTACAGGTTTATTTTGTACTCTTGGCTTGCTTTTTCACTTTGGAATAGCATTGATTACAGGTTTATTTTGTACTCTTGGCTTACTTTTTCACTTTGGAATAGCATTGATTACAGGTTTATTTTGTACTCTTGGTTTACTTTTTCACTCAACAATGCAAGAAATTCTGCTGGTTCTCCGTCTTCTTCGATAATCTGTTCATAATCAGCATTCGAGATGCACAATTTATCAGCACAGAGACATTGCTTTAGATTAAATTTAAATATTCTAAGAGAAACTTTGACCCCACATGTTCCTTGAATAAGAATGCTATGGGAATGCTAAGAATAGTAGCCGAAGGATGGAAGGGCCAAAAAAAAAAAAAACCAGGAAAGAAATGATGCAGAATTAACAACAAATCCAACAACCTAGAGGAATAATGCTCTGACATCCTCTGCTTTCTCCTGCTTTATCAAAACACTTGTAAGAGCTGCCTTTGAATGGAGAGAACTCTTAAGTAATTCCAGGCCCTAAAGATTATAGATCGTGCGCTACATTCTTATCCCCAATAGGGATTGGCGAATTAATACTTCAAAGGTAAGACCTTTTTTTTATTAGTTAAGGGATGTGCTTATTTGAGGAACATCTACTGGCCATTTGGCTAGCAACTCAATAACTCAGTGCCCATCTCACATCTCATATTGAAGTGTCATAGTTCATTAGGTTAAGGATTATGTGATTCCAATTCTGTTGTAAGGATTTATTATGTAACAAGAAACACAACTAGTACTACATATGTGAATTTAACTCCACAAAAGATAGTTTAGTCTTGAAAGAAAAATAAGGAGAATTGACCATTCCTTCCATCATCTTCTCCCAAACCCAAAGCAGACAAAACTATACCAAGACAATGAAAATCATGCACTTTCTCCACTACAAAGCATACTTGAAATAGTTACAAGCTGAAAGCGTACTTCAAAGATTATATTAGAGAGAAGAATAATATGTAACACTTCCTCCACAACACGGTCGATGCTTCACCAAAATTAGCCTCAATCTAATGCTGCACCCTTCGGCCTCCGCTTCACAAGGAAAACACTGGTAAGAGCTGCCTTGGACTGCAGATAGATGCCTTCAACAATTCCACACCCTAATAGATACCACAAAAAAAAAATTAAAAATACAAACAGAGGCTGCATATATTGCAGCTACAGGTGCACTTGTAACTATGAAACAGAAAGTGCTTTTAACATTCATCATTCAGTTGGCCTTATTGCACTTCATTAGAGTTTTCTATCATATGTAGCACAGAAATGAAAACGCGTGAAAACGAAAAACACTCACAGATAAACTACATTTTAGAATGTAAGTGAGTCAGATTTGAAATCTGAAAACGACTCAATCTCCTTTTTATACCCTATCATGAATGGAATCCAACGAAAACATATAATTCAAAATTAGTTCGATCTATTTCGGTTGCTACCTCTAATAATGAAACATCCATTAACTGGCATTTATGTTATCCTATAAACTATCAATCCAAAAATTTTTGTTCATATTTCACTCTTCATGTGACTTATTTATTGCATGAATACTTGAGTCATCAGTTTAATTGTTTGTTGGACCTACTTAACTCTTTTTCAATCTTAATTCAAAAAAATAAAAGGTTAAAAAGAAAAAAATACAATTTAAGATGTGGAACTTCATTACTGATAAATCTCTGCTTGTATTGTTTGTGTTGTGGTCATGTATTGATAAATAGTTAACTTACGTGAGTCAGACACCAAAACTCCAGTTAAATCTCAAATCTAGGAATTATTTTTTTCTATTATCTATCTTCTTTTCTTTTTTTTTTTAATTTCCTTGTAGCGTTTAAAAAAAAAAAAAGAATGCAGAATTCATTAAATATTAAAAAAATATAATTTTCTGATAAAAATTTGTTAAAAATAAATATAAAAGTTTTATAAAAGATTGTTTTTGTGAAAATAGACAACTATCAATTAATGGTTCGGACCTTCTCTTATTCTTAGATTTATAGATCTTGTTTTTAGGTTTATTACATAATATCCCCACCCCAGAAAAAAAAAAAAAGAGTTATTTTTATTTTTATATAGGTTAAGAAATTTTAATTAATATAGTTGAAATAATTAATTTTACTTATATTTTTAATATATCTTTATATTAAATGATATAAGTTATATTATTTTAGTTATAACTAAATAATTATAATTCACATTTATTGATAATGAGATATATTTAATATAAATATATTTTAAAAATTAAAAAATAATTATAATAATTAAAAAAAAAAGGAACCGAAACTTGAGATGGAAGTCATTTTGATGCCAGAGAGGGAGTATAAGATGAGACATATTACAATTTTGGCACGGGCAATAATTGAACCTTGCCTCCATGGAGTCCACATCTCCATAGTCAAAGGGCTATCTAGCTAATATATATATATATATATATATACACACACACACACACATTAGGAAAAAAATTATTCAGTTATATCCTTTTTAAAAAAAAATAATTCTTTTCTCTTAAAGTTTTAGATTACTGTCAATATATTTTACTACCGAGAAACCTTTTTTTCTTTTCTTTTTCGTTATTTTCTTTAAGAAAATGAGTTATTTTATCTTATTTATTAATTTTTATTTTATTTTACTCTTTTTTTATAGTTTTTATTTTAGATTTATTATTTTCTCCATTTTACTAAGAGTTTTTATCTTTTTTAAAGAATTATAATGATTTGAGATTCATAATTTAGTAATATCTCTCAAATCTATTGTGGTATATTTGATAGAAATTTTCATAATTGATAAAAATACAGAGTCAACAAAGAAGATTTATAATAAAAATAGAACCATGATTTTGGAGTTAAGTCAACATGCAGTTATCAGTAGTATTGACAATCAATTTCATATTAGAACTTTAAATCATAAAATTATTCAGTTGAATTTTTTCTGTCAATTCATTCTGCTTAGCATGGGGATGATAGTTCATTTTGGTGTTCAATGATACATTCTGATCCATACTGAACCAAAATATCTCATTTTAGTGGTCTACTATCAATAGTTTCAAGTATAAGGTTGCTTTTTTAAAGTATAAGGCTGAGACAGGTCAATGTTTCAATTGATTATACTTACTGCACTGTTAGGTGGTGCAAGATAATTTGATTGACAGTGTATGGTTGCAACTCTGTTACAGGAGATAGATGGTGGATTCACTTCCTTGACTGTGTAGCAGTCAGGATGAAGCAAACCAGATGCCACTTAGTGCAAGAAGAAACTGATTGCTTGTATGATGATGTTCGACTGCAAATGGATGCCACTGTAATCTGTATGATGTTTACAGCTCCATAGAAATTTTACTCAAATGCCTCTCATATTAGTCTTCGATCAAGTAATCAATGACCCGCCCATTTGTTAGATTCACTGAAGGTATTGGTGTTTTGCCTGTGTAGTTGTTAGTTTGAAAGCTGAACTTGTATTTGAAGTTCTTAGTAGTTCAAATTTTGGATGGTTTAGATTGAAGCATAGATTGCAGTGTTCAAGTTTTTGTTTATGTTATCACAATGACTTGTGACTTGTGAGAGCTGCATTCTGGCTGTTGTAATTCAAATTCTCTGTAGCTTTTGGGTCACACAGAAATAGATATATTGGTTCACGTAATAATATACAGAAAATACTAAAATGAGTTATTCATATTCAAGCAAGTTTCAGCATTATTATTATGATCATTACAGATATATGGAAGTTAAGTGATTTCTTAGTCCTTCATTGGCACTAGTGGATTTGGAGGTACAAGAAGAGGAATGTCGTTTGCTGCCCAAACTACAACAAAAAATGTTATTCGGACAGTAGTGGATCAAGTTATGCAACGAGTGGTCATGATCAAAGGTCAAGCTCTCAGATGAGACATGACATTAAGAGCTATTGGCGTAAGTTTCATATGGGATGTAATCTCTAGGCCACATAATGGTTGTAAACCCCTAAAAAAAGTGTGTGAATACAAAAATATAAATAAATATTGACAAGATTTCAAGAAAATTAAATAATTAACTCATATCAATTTCAATATTATTATGGTTTGGAAAAAATAACAAGATTTACTTGGATATTGTAGTGGAACTATTTTGGAGGAAGTATGTTGTTTTTATGAATGTGTATGTGGGCATTTAGTTTTTGTTGGAGACAATAGGCATGTAGTTTCTGTCTCTTTAAAAAGAAAAAAATATATAATTTTGTTATTTAATATAGAGTTGAGGTGACTAAAATTGAATAAATTGATACTATTTAATTAGATTTGTTTGATTATATATTTAATACTGTTTGGGTTAGTTCTAATTTAAAAAAAAATTGTTTTAAGTTTTGGGTTTAATTTTTTTATATAAAAAATTGAATAAACAAAATTGATTAAAAAACCAAACTAAGTTATAAAATTTTCAATAATTAATCTAAAATACATATGATTTTGATTAAATCAATTGAATAAAAAAAATTATTTGATTTAATAAATTAAAATTTTCAAAAAAAATTCAATTTTAAAAAATATAAAATTCAATTAATTTATTTTTAATAAACTTAAAAATGAATAAATCAGACCAAATGATTGGTCACTTCTAAAAATCATACCAAGCTTTTTTTTTTACATATGTTGTATGACAATTTATAAATGAAAATATCTTCTATTATTCTTTAAAAAAAATTACTATCTAGCTTTCAAAGTCACAAATTGATGGTTGAGTTTTATCGATTTAATAATAAATAAAAATATATTTATAGTAATTAAAAATTAAAAAATAATTTTTAAAATTGATGTAAAACTAGTTAAACTTATTAATAATTTAATTTTTAGTTTCATGGATCCAATCAACTTAATTAATCTCATCTTTAAACGTTGAATATCATAATATAAAGTGAAAAAAAAAAACTAGAGTTTTAGGCTCCATTTATTTCACATAAAATATTTTTCATATTTTTTTCTATTTGGTGCATTTTAAAAAATTAATGAATAAAAAATATTTTTTAATCAAAAGAAAAATTACATTATTTTGCAGAAAAATGACTTTCAATTTTAAAAAATAAAAAATTATTTTTTAAAATATGACAAACTCATTTAGATGAAAAATAAATCATATAAATACATATATATTTATTATCACTGGTCATTTCCAATTATCGTTGGTTGGTGGTAGTGGCAAAAATGAATAAAATCCATAAAATTTTTATTTTTAATATATTTTTTCTTATATTAAATAATAAATAATATAAATATAACATATTTACCATCTAAATTTTGTTATAATCTTCTAAATAAAAAATAATATTTTTATAATTTATTCCACACACCATAAAATTATATTACTCATAACATATTTTTTTCAAAAATTATTTTTCACATACAAATTTTATGAAATAGATGAAGCCTCAATGTAGCACTTCTTCAAAATAACAAGAGATGTGTGATGTTTCACTAGTTAAAAAATATAGTCCAGTCATAAAGCAATTTCTTACCAAATTTAAAATTTTGATTTAAATTTATATAAAAATGATCCAAATTAACTCTAATTTAAAATAATTTGAACTTAAAATAATTCAAAATTTTGAATAAAATCTTATTCGATATTAATCTATTTTGTGGGTCAATTTAAATTGACTCAACTCTAACGTGATCTAACACAATCCAAATTTGACATGATTTAAATTATTAAAAATATTTAAATTTTTAAAATATAATTTCTTTATTTAAGAACAATAAAATTACGAGTAGTTTGATTTAATTTAATATATATATATATTAATTTGATGATCCAATTTAAAATCACTTGTAAAAAAATACATATCAAATTGACCTAATTTGGTTTGTCACTCTAAATTCTATTACACATTTTTTGATAATTTTGATTTTTTCCAAATATGCTAAAATTAAATAACAACATAAAAATATATTATCAATCATGTGAAGCAATACTTAAAAATGAGTCGATCAATTTTTTGTAGCATTAAAAATAACAAAGGGAGAAAAATAATTAGTCTTGTACAATGAAAGAATTCCAAAGTATAAAACACAAACAATGAGACTACATTCTTGTAAAAAAAGCATTCTTCTCATATCAAAAAACAGAACTATTTCGTTATCATTATAATATTATTGTCATTATTTAATTAAACTCTAGAGATTTTGAGAGAGGGAGGGATAGAAACCATTGTAAATTCATTATAAATAGACTCCATAACAATCTCAAATGGATTCAATATTATGTTCAACAGTTATCCAAAATAAGCTATAAACAAGTAATGTAATGGTTTGAAAACTTATGAGTATACGAGAGAAATATATTATTTTATTGTAATTTTATTTTTATTTTAACTAATTTAATTCAATATATGAAATATTAATAACATATGTTTATTAATTATTATATACATTAATAAGAGCATCTCCAATGGTACTGTTTAAAATAAAAAGTATATTTTGGATAATAAAGAGCATTTTAAGAAACATTTAAATATAAAGAACAAATAAATATATTTAAGTCTGATGGACTCTACATATTTAAGTCTTTGTTATGTTTTATCTCATAAAAATATTTAATATAATATCTTTGAATATTGTAGGAAGAGAAAAAAAAGTTTTTCAAAAAAAAAAGCTAATCAATAATAAAATAACAATCATTGATATGTATGAAGAACTGAATTATATTAATTATATTTTGTATAGAGAGTGAATTTTGGCTCTCTCATCTATAATATAGAGTCAAAGAGTGAGTTGAAACCTTATTTTCTTCTAACTAATTTTTATAATAAAGAGTTTAGATTGAATAAATATTGAGTTGGGGATGCTTTAATAATAGTTCAAGAAGTTAGTAAACTTGAGGAGAAGGTAGTTGAGTTAGGCATAGCTGAGGTTCTTTTATTATTAATTTTTATTTATCCTTACATTCTTATTTCCTCTTATATTCAAACTTGCAACTTTATAGCCTCCAGATGCTTATATGTATGATTGGTTTTTTTTTTTTTATATATATATATATATTTGTTGATATCTTGATTTTACTGTATTCAGGGTTCGAAGCGGTTGAAAGCTTCCCTGCAGACAAAAACAGCTTTAACAAGTGTTTTCGTTGCGAGCTTGGCTGCGTGAAAGGGAAATGTGTTAACGACGTTCTGTTTGTGATCTTTTGTGGTTCTTGGGTATGTTTCTGTTTATGATCTTTATGGTTCGCGGGTATGTTTCTTTTTGTGATCTTTTGTGGTTCTTGGGTATGTAAGGGAACTGAATATGGGATTTTTTTATTGTTTAGAAAATGATCTAGTATGGGAATCTGTTTTAAATGTGAGGGTGGTTTGGACTTTCTCTAATACTTTAGTTAATGCAAATTATATTTTGGATTTTTGTATGTGATAAAGATTACATGATAATAATCTTATTTGGCTCGAGTTCAGATTACTTGAAAGGGTATAGAGATTTTGGATTTTTTAATTGAAAATAATTTATAATCAAACATCATATATATATATATGGTCAAACATCAAAAGGAGAATAAAACGTATGAAAATCGTTACTAGGTTGATAAACTGTTCCTATATGAAAATTCTTCGAAAACAAGGTCAGGAATCGAAAAATAACCTTTTCTACTTAATTTCTATCA
>CATIWR010145600.1:0-18629 GCA_949677035.1 Omphalea diandra
AAAAAAAAAAACATAGTATATACATCTATAAATAACATCTTATTCAAATAATAAGTTACTTGTAACTTAAAGTTAATTTATGTAATTTTTAATTTTATTTTTAAATATTTTATTTTTCTATAAAATTATTATTTGTTACAATTTATATTTCTTAAAAATACTTACAAAAAATAAATATGAATAAAATATCTAAATATGTATAATTTTAAATTCAATTAATGCAAAATAGAAAATAAAAACTTTCAATATCTTATTATTTTGAATTTATATGTAACTAATAAATAATAAATATTTATGTTCGATTTACATTCATTAATAATATAAAAATTTCATATAATACATAATATCATTATTAGTAATTTAATAGTATTAATAATATAAAAATTCCATATAATACATAATAGCACTATTAAATATAATAATTTTAAATTAATTTGTAGCTATATTAACGATGTCATTAATGAAGAATATAGTGGAGTTTCCGTTAAGACATCCTTTTAAATTATCCGGTGCATTTTAGCAAGGTGGGCCACGTGGTGCAGAAACTTTTAACGGAATGTGATTATTAAATTACTTTTTTGGCAAATGAATTTGAAGCCATAACCCAACAAAGCGTATGACAATCCCACCACGTGGCATGCAAAACACTAACCTTTCCTTACCTGCCATACATATTATCTATTTAATTAAATTTATTTAATATTATAATTTTATATTTTTAATACGAAAATTATATTATTTAATTATTAATAATTTTTAAATATTAAAAATAATTATATTACTGAGACTTGATTTTTATAGTTTATTTTTAAATAATTTTCTTTTATTATTCGATTAAAATATTAGTATTTGTAATTAGACATCCATCCCAGTGTTCTCGGCGATCATTTCCACACATCCTTCTGTCCAATCACTTAATTTCAATAATTCAAATAAAACTTTAAAATAAAATTTTCATATTATTTTTAGAAAATAAATTAGAAAAACAACATTAACTGAATTAATATTCCCTCTTCTCCAAAAACGAAAGGGAAATAAGATTTTTTTTTTTAAAAAAAAAAAAATTCTCTGCAATGCATCTGTTTCTGTGTACTCATCTGGCATTTTGCATTGGCCTAAGGATTTTTGGTTCTTTTCTCTTTCACTTTTTGTCACTGTAATTTTCATTGAAGATTTCATTTTTAGTTTCTTAGTTTTGTGTTGAAGAAGATAAAATGGTGGAGGAATAATTGTAGCAGTAACAGTGGAATCACAAGTGAGGAAGAGAGTGATAAGGTCACAAACAAACCAACAACAAAAACCCCACACGGAATTTGTGGGGATGATCAACCAAAAGTTGAGAATGCATGTGTATTCCCAGATCTCTAGGATCTTACAAGTCCTGGGCTTGCTTTCAATAAATGCTTTCTTGCTTTGTTTGTTTCTTGAGAAAATTATCTTCTTTTATTGCTGATGCTTTGTCCCAGCAGTGTGCTATGTAAAGATAGCAACTTTGGTTCCATTTCAAAGTTTTTATCTGGTTTTTGCTCAGAGTGAGACTTTAAGAGTCCAAAAAGAGGGCTACGTCACTTGTTTTGGAAATGGTGATGGTGGGTTTTTGCTTTATGCGGTTCTGATTCTGAAAGAAAGCTTTTTTTCTTTTTTTTGGATAAGACAATTTAAAGTTCATCGTCATCCAGAATATGGCGTCTGGCGCTGCTGGCTGTTAAAAGAGAGAAAAGTTAGTGAACTGAGGATACAAGAGTATGGAAGGGATGTGTTTCTGGCTTTGGAGATTTGGGTTTCTGGTTTTGGCATTGATGGAAATTTCTTATGCTACTCTTTCCCCCACTGGTATAAACTATGAAGGTTAGTTTATGCTGTCCAAGATCTTTGCTTTCCTCTCTCTCTATTCCTCACTCCTTCTGTATTTTCTGTTTACTTCTGCTGAACTTCATTTGATGATTGGTTTTGTAACTCTAATGTGTTTTTGTAACGTATTTCTCTTCTGAATGTGGAGAAATTATTTATCTTATCTTGTACTTAATGCTTTTGGTGGCCTACAGGATTATCAGAACTACCCTCATAAATCCATGGCCGTACTTTATAACTTTATTTCATCTACTTCCCATTAATCTATTCAGTAACATATAAGAGCTGCAGTGGCTTTAAATTCTTCTTGGGTGCATATTTTGCTTCCCCCCCCCCCCTCCCTTTTTTTAGAGGATCTCCTCTTCATGCAGATA
Organism: Omphalea diandra; assembly: GCA_949677035.1. Classification (NCBI taxonomy): domain Eukaryota; kingdom Viridiplantae; phylum Streptophyta; class Magnoliopsida; order Malpighiales; family Euphorbiaceae; genus Omphalea; species Omphalea diandra. The sequence goes on from CATIWR010145600.1 coordinate 2,226, forward strand.
TTCACTATGGTGATCCTTACTTCTTATTTTAATTGAAATTTGAGCAGTGGTAGCTTTGGTTAGCATAAAAACTGCTTTGCATGATCCTTACAATGTTCTGGAGAGTTGGGATATCAATTCTGTTGATCCTTGTAGCTGGAGGATGGTTACTTGCTCTCAAGATGGATATGTTTCTGCTTTGTAAGTTGCATTTTATTCTACATACTTTGTCTACTTCTTCCATATTTATTTTTTGTTTCAAGAAATGAGAAGTTATTTGTTTCACCAGGGGACTTCCTAGTCAAAGTTTGTCTGGGACCTTATCTCCATGGGTTGGAAACCTTATAAATTTGCAATCAGTGTAAGTTAATACTTTCAGTTTTTCTAAATATGCTATGTTTGATTTGTTTTTTCTTTTGTATTTGGTTTGCTAGTCAAACTTTAGAATTTTCACCTATGCAAATTTTCTCCATTTGAACAAATGATTGATGAGTGATATAAGCTATTCTATTCATAAATATGCAGGCTGTTGCAGAATAATGCCATTTCAGGCCCTATACCTGCTGCAATTGGAAAGTTGGAGAAGCTTCAGACACTTGATCTTTCCAACAACACATTCAGTGGAGCAATACCTGCTTCTTTGGGGGACCTCAAGAACCTAAATTACCTGTGAGTTTCAGAATCGAGTACCTTTTTTTCTATGTGAGCTTTACTTTCCCGCGGATGCTTAACATTTGGCTTATTTTTAATAGAAGACTAATTCAATTTCTTACAATCCAATATTGTTGATGAGCAATTCAGGCGGTTAAATAACAACAGTCTTACCGGACCCTGCCCTTTGTCTCTGTCCAACATTGAAGGTCTCACTCTTGTGTATGTCCTTACATCCTTACACTGCACAGTTTAGAGTTTGATTCAGTCATATGAACAATTTATATTTGTGAATATACTAATTCTTTTTGTAACTGATGCTTTCTTGCAGAGACCTTTCATTTAACAATCTGAGTGGTTCCTTGCCTAAAATATCGGCAAGAACATTCAAGTGAGCTAATTATTTTGCTTCTTCTCATAGTGCTTAGCACCTTTTTCTAGCTCCAATTTATAGCTAACACGAATGCTCCGTGCTGTTCTTTCCATTTTGCAGAGTTATAGGCAACCCTTTAATTTGTGGACCAAAGGGCAATAACAATTGTTCTGCCGTCTTTCCAGAGCCTCTTTCACTCCCACCAGATGGTCCAAAAGGTATCTGTCATGTAATCACACGCAGTCTTCTTTTTGTTTCTTAGTCTTCTTCACAATGTGTTTGTGTTTCTTAGGTCAATCAGACTCTGGAACCAGTCGCCATCATGTGGCTATTGCTTTTGGTGCAAGCTCTGGTGCTGCCTTTTCTGTCATAATTTTCATTGGGTTATTGGTTTGGTGGCGATATAGACGCAATCAACAGATTTTCTTTGATGTCAATGGTCAGTTTTCACAATTTGTTACTCTTCAAGTTGAACTGTCCTCTGTACTCTTTTTCTATTCATTCAAAAATAAAATGCTGATTGTTGCTTCCTACTCTACATACATAGTTTATTCTATGCAAGCACTTTATTGCCAGTTATATATCATAATGCCATATGCTGTTTGCTGCTCCAAAGTCATCATAATGATTGCATTTATGACTTTTTGGCTTTTATCATAAAGCTATGAAAGATACTTCGAAGCTATTTGAGGATTAGACATTGTTATTGCTTTGTAAGTTTTAATGGAAGTAATGGGGTGAACTGTTGCTTATGAAATGGTATTGCTTTCCAATGTCGTTGCTAGGAGGAAGAAAGACGAGTAGAAGGCTTTGCAAAGAAGTGATGGGAAAATCAATTTGATAGTTGAACTGGTCTATCAGACTGCCTCCATTCCATTTCCAACCAATGAAATTAGCTAAATCTAAATCATAATCATAAAAAATTTTCTTGTGTTGCATGTTGTTTCCTGAAATTTGAAGTGCTTGAAATTGCATTTGAATTTTTAGTTAATTTTTGTATTGAGTATTCGACTTGTATAGTATGCTGTTCTTGGATTCTCTATTCAACCTGGATTCTCAACTACTATGTGTTGCTTGGCAGAACAATATGATCGGGATGTATGCTTGGGCCATTTGAGAAGGTATACATTTAAGGAGCTCAGGGCTGCGACTGATCACTTCAATTCTAAAAATATTCTTGGAAGAGGTGGGTTTGGGATAGTGTACAAGGGATGCTTGAATGACAGGACACTGGTGGCTGTCAAAAGGCTGAAGGACTATAATGCAGCTGGTGGTGAAATCCAATTTCAGACTGAAGTAGAGACAATAAGTTTAGCTGTCCATCGAAATCTGCTCAGGCTATCTGGTTTTTGCACCACTGAGAATGAAAGGCTGCTTGTTTACCCCTATATGCCAAATGGAAGTGTAGCATCTCGATTAAGAGGTCAGTAGTCACTTTTAGTCCATAGTTCTAATCCTTCATGCATTGATAATTTGGGGAATCTTGGTTGCTGTCACACAGTACCTTGTACTAGGATGTGGACACTGACACGCCATTTGCCCACTTCAGTAGTAATCATGCTGCAGGACCACCAAATAATGCATGATAGCCACCACGCTTTGAAACTGGCAAGACCAGCAAAATTACCCTAACCAAAAGCACAGGCCAATGTGTGGTCGCTATCACAACCAGAGAAATGTTCATCTTCTGGTGCTTAATTTCCAATTGCCACTATTTGAAACTCCACTCATTGCCACCACCAATATTATCACCTCAATTATGCTAGCCTGATTTCCTGTTCAGGACAGTGTTTTCCTTGGACTGATCCACACATCTCATTCCTTGACACAGCACACCCTCCCCTCATCCCTGTATGTCAGTTTTCTTGGTGAGATTCAGATCTGATATCATCTAATATTTGCTGCGTTTGAATTCCATGCTTCCAATTTTAATCAGCCTTTCAAGACCATCCATTTTGAACTGGCTTGTATGAGTTACGTTATAAGTCTTGCTTCTATATATTATTCGTACTCTGTTTTAAGCTCATTATTTCCAATGCTACTAAAGATTTTATCCTAAATGGTAGTTTGGCCAATCAAATAAGTTGATAGTTGTAGCACATTGAAATTTTCATGCAGTGAGCTTGTGTCCTTTCATTGTTTAGTCATGATTTTACTCGTCCTTTTCTATTTTCAGCTTATGAACAGCAATACTTTTCTTTGCAATCTTTCATCTACTGGAGGCTAATTTCATCATCTGTGGCTTCTATTGTTAGATCACATTCATGGCCGGCCAGCTTTGGACTGGGCAAGGCGAAAGAAGGTAGCTTTAGGCACAGCAAGGGGGCTACTTTATTTGCATGAACAGTGTGACCCCAAAATTATTCACCGTGATGTCAAAGCAGCCAACATTTTGTTGGATGAAGACTTTGAGGCAGTTGTCGGGGATTTCGGGTTGGCTAAGCTTTTGGATCACAGAGATTCCCATGTGACCACAGCTGTGCGTGGCACTGTTGGCCACATTGCTCCGGAGTATTTATCAACCGGTCAGTCGTCTGAAAAGACTGATGTGTTTGGGTTTGGCATATTGCTTCTGGAGCTCATCACAGGTCAGAAAGCTTTGGATTTTGGAAGAGGAGCTAACCAGAAAGGCGTCATGCTTGATTGGGTACTCCCTCTTCTTTTGTGTATATGTGTGTGTGCGTGCGTTTGGAATCCAGATTACTTGAATTAAACAAGTGACATAACTAAGTTGGTTATATTTGGGGGAGTGTTTTGGAATTTTTGCATGGGGAATCTTGCAAGCGGAATGTCATGACATTCCAAATTCCACCTACTTGATGATTTGTTGGAATTCTCTTTCATTTTTGCTCCTAATCGATCATTCAGTGTTAGCTGCATGTAACACATGTTCAACTTGATTTCTTCTGGAAGTTAGAGGGGGAAATCAATAATTGTGTAGATGCCAAATACTCTTATCATTGCGGTTGTGTTTGAATTGATAAAATATTTATGAAAGATTCTTCTCCATTCAGATGATCATACTTCTCTTGTTTATTTAATAAAAAATTATTTAGCAGGTAAAGAAGCTCCATCAAGAAGGAAAATTGAATCTTCTAGTGGATAAGGATCTCAAGGGAAATTTTGACAGTTTTGAATTAGAAGAAATGGTTCAAGTTGCTCTATTATGTACTCAATTTAATCCTTCTCACCGGCCAAAGATGTCTGAAGTATTGAAGATGTTAGAAGGTGATGGCTTAGCTGAGAAATGGGAGGCCTCACAGAAGATTGAAACCCCAAGAGTGTTGAGATCATGCGAAAACCATCCTCAAAGATACTCAGATTTTATAGAAGAATCTTCACTTGTGGTAGAAGCAATGGAGCTTTCAGGCCCTAGGTGACACCCTTTTAGCACTCGAGTCTTTACACTTTATGTTCATAAAAAGCAAAGCTCTGAAAATGAGGAAAATATGCCATTGGTGATGATATCCTGTTGAATGCATGTATTCATCTGTAAAAAAAGAAAACAAAAGAAAAAGAAAATCATGTATAAGAATCTTAATTTTTTTCTTTGTTGGAAAATTAGTTGAGTTAATTGCTCTCTTACAAATTTTGACAATTAGCGTCTTAGAATGTAATATCATAGTGATATTTGTATTTATTTATTGCATCTCTTGTGCTGTTAATTTCCTGATGGCCAAAAAAGTAAACATTCCATTGATGGTGAATTTTTTTTACACTATGTTTGGGAAATCACGTAGGAAGGAAAGAAAACAAGGAGAGAAAATAAATTTTATTTTCCTTTCTCATGTTTGGATAAAAGGAAGGGAAAAAAATATTTTTATTTTTCTTTGTTTGGAAAACAAAATATGGAAGGAAAGAAAAATATTATTTCAAATATTTCCTATTTTACTTTTAATTTAAGAAAATAATTAGATATATAATTATATTATATAATGATTGATTTTATATGAAATCAAAATTTATATAAAGATAAGATAATGTTAATACTAAAGAAAAAATCTAACATTAGGTAATTGAGCTAAACCAAAATTTTTGAAAAAACTGAATTAATCGAACAAATTATATCAAAATTTATGTGTTTATGAAATGAATTGAATTGAAACTATAAAAATTCGGTTCGATTTGTTTCGATTAAATTACATGTATTTTAATTCTGATTCGAGTAAATTGGTTTGATTTATTAATTATTTTGATTAATTCGATTTTTTCAATTTTTTATCTAGAAAACCGATCAGAAAATTAAATTTTTTTAAAATTATAATCAAACCAAACCAATTTTATTAAATTATCAAATTGAATCAGTTCGGTTCGATCTATTTTTCAGTTCGGTTTGATTTTTGCTTACTCTTACTATTCTCCTTTCTTTTAATGGACAGAATTGTAATTTCATAAAAATTCCTCAAATCTCTCATATTTTCTCTACATTTTGAAGAGAATCAAGAGTGAAAAATAAACCATATTTTCCTTTTCATTCTTATTTTCCCTCATTTCCCAAATAAAGTAAAATGAATTTTTTTTTCACTCTTATTTTTCTTCCTCTAGTATTTTTTGTCCCTCCAAAGACTGCGTTAGTGTGAAATCCCACTATACAGCATTACTCAACTAAATCACGTAAACTTTTAAGAAAAATGGGTAATGATTCTCATTGAGGGTAGGTGCTGTTCTTGTAGCTAAGCAGAAAGATGACATTAGCATACTATGCCTGCCCTATTTTTCTTTTGATCAACCCAAAATTAATTATATTATACCTCATACTTAAAATTGCTTCAACATTGAGGACTTATGTTACATTTTTTTTTAATATCTATTATATCTTTTAAAAATTATTATTATTTAGTTGAAAACTTAAATGTAACTTAAGACTTCTTCAAGGAATTAAAAAAGGTTGGGGGGGGGTGGGGGGGCATTATTATTCTATTTAGGTGAGTTTATTTTAATCAAAGTTTTTATGACTTAAAATGTTTATGTGGTATAACAAGAACGATTCATTAAAATTTTTTACGTCATATATATATATATATATGACTTTCTAATTAAATATTGTTTTTTACAGGAAAAGTTAGCAATAAAACTTAAGTTAGAATTAAAACAACCATTTTGTACTATTTAAATCAAATGACCATAATGACATTTGGCCTTAGCCAAATACTATAAATTTACGGATTGAAATTAAAACCACTTACTCCATAGTGCATAACCTATAACTATACCGCATACTTTATTACTGTTTAAACAAAATTATTATTCCAGTTATAATTATTTATGTTCAAATATTATTTATTTTTTATTTTAAGTATAATTATGTATCAATTAGATGAAGTGTTTTTAAAATTAGATTAATTAGTAAACTAATCAGTTGGTAGAGAAAACATAGGTACGAAAATGATTGCAATTAGCCACGCGTCTCTTAGTGAGTGGATCAGATAGCGGTGCAAACAGTAGTAGCGAAGAAACAGAAGCACGTGCTTGGCATTCTCTGCCACCAGGCTTTTCATTTCATGTCGGTGTGGAGACACCGCGCGTCCTATTTGTGTCGGCGCTTATGATGTCCGGTTATCGTCGTCATACAGTTCAAACGCAAGAATTTACGATTTGGTAACCGTGGCTTAAAATGGCCAAATTGCACTTCTCATCTAAAATTAAACACTAGTAGTGAGTACTGTTTGATTCAATTTAAAAATTTTAAAATTTTTGTAATTAGACTAAAATTTTCAAAATTTTAAAAATAGAGAATTAATACTGTCTCAAATTTTTTATTTAATTTAGTTCAATTTCTTATAAATTCAAAAATTTGAAAATTTCTCAAACCAAACTGAAATTTTTGATATTTTAAAAATAGAGAATTGATATCATTCCAAAATTTCGATTTAGTTTATTTCGATTCTTTATAAATTCAAGATGATTTAGTTTGATTTTTCAAGATTTGGTTCCATATCAATTAGGGTATTTTGTTGTTTCAATTTATTAAAATTAAACTTTATATTTTTAATATTTATGAACTAAAATAAAATAAAATTTATATTTTTCACTTTTAATCATTTAAAATTAAAATAAATAAGTGATAATTTAATAAATTATAATTAATACCTTACACATTTAATATTAAATTTAAAATTTTTTAATGTTTACTACTAATTTATAATTGATAATGTCTAATTGTTAATAATATATACTAATTGAGCAAGTTAATTAGTAAACATAATATATATATATAATTCTGTTTGGTTTTTTATGTACAGAACAATTACAATACAGTTAAGTCTGGTTCTCGATCAAGATAATATAAAATCTCGAATGCCATCCTATTTAAAAAAATGGTAAAATACAATTTGAGTATTTTACTATTCATATAAGAGATTTTCAATTTTAATTCCATACAATTCAATTACTCAATCTAATTCGAAAATTTTAGAGTCTCGTGCTCACTCCTATTAAAAATCCTATAGTATCTGTAGTGCATGTTTCAATTAGTAAATTAAAAAATATTATATATATAGTTATTTTATTAGTGATATTTTATAAATTTATAATTTTATATCAATATATTAATTAAAAAGTTCACCATCTTCTATGGTGAATCTAATCTACAAAAAAATTTCTTCACACAAACACACACATTCAAAGCAAAAAAAAAAAAATATATATATATATATATATATAATGGCAGAGGATGTTTTTCATTTCTATTTCTTTCTTAATTTTTTATGAATTTATGGAAGTTATTTAGTTTTTTCATTATTTATTTTCTTAATATAGTTTTTTATTTTTTTGTTTATGTATATCATTAAATTTTATTTAATCAATTTTATTTTTAATTGTCTGATTAATTGAGCATTCAAATTTAATTTTTTAAGATAAAAAAGTCATTTTTATGTGAAATAATTTAGAAGACTTAAATTCGTTTAATGTTCTTAATGGCTAAAAGATAAAAAGTATATTAAAATTAATGTGTTATATTGCAAATAATAAAAATATAAACAAATATATTCATTTTATTTGCCCACTATTACAAGTATAAAATTTTATCATCTAGAATTTTTCACTTCAAATACAAGAATTTATCACAAAACATTGTAATTTTATAAATACATTGAATTATCCTGTAAAAAATATTATTTCACAAATTCATGAAAAACATATAACAAAATATAAAAATACATTCTTTTACTAATTGCATTTTGACGGAGTTTACAGTAATTAAAAACTGATAGCTGAATTTATAAAAATAAAAAAGATATATATATTTTAAGCCATTTAATTTGATTAAAATTTAATAAAAGATAAAAGAGATAAACAGATTTTTGGATAATATTTGAAAATTAAATTTTCATATATTATAGATGATGAGTTTTTCTTTTTTTTTAAATTGTTGTCGAAAAGAACTGATTTAACCTTGAGGGCGTTTATAGTAATTGCAAAATGAAATGCAGTTCTCCTCAGACTGCTCCGCTGAGTGACGACAAATTGGAGCGTTTGCAAGTCACACAAAACAGACAAATAAACCCATGAACATTGTTGCCCCACTCTTCTCCTTCCTCTTTATGATCTCCTCACCTGTCTCTCCTTCCACATAGCGTTTATGGATCCTAAGAAACTTGCATTGCCTGACCCCAGAAGAAGAGTGGTTTCTGGCCATGTTTTATGGGTTGGTGCTTCTCTTTTTATACTTTCTTTGCTTTTACTTAGTCATTCCTTTAAGGGTCGTGTAATGGCTCCTTTACTTCAAGGTTTCAATAGTGTATCTACAAATTCTTCTATTGTTTCTTGGCCTTTTTCATTTCCTTCTTCTTATTTCCCTTCTTCTGTTAATATCAATGGTAATAACGATACTAGCAAGGAATTGAATGGCTCTAGTGATTTTATTGCAATTTCCCCAAAAGCAGGTGTATTAGATTTTGAGGTGTTAATGGAGAATTCCCATTTGGGGAATTCCACTGAGAATGTTAAAAATGGAAAGTTTACTGTTGAAGAAGGAAAAATTCAAGATCAAGAGGAAAACCATGATGCAAAATCTGGGAATTTCACTGATTCTAGGGGGATTGACAACTATTTGGGTAATTATTCTTATGGAGTAAAGAATGAGACTTTTCATAGTGAAAATGGGATTGTTGGTAGCCTCTCTGCTAATGGATATATGGATGGGAGCAAAACTTTTGAAGGGAAATCTGCAGAGAATTCAAGCACCGCAATTAGTACAAATGTGAACAATAACACGAATAGCAATTTGTTATTCAAAGAGGAACTTGGTAGGTCCCCTGCTAGAGAAGAAAATCAGAAGAATACAAGTTTTGTGACATGTGATATATTTGATGGCCAGTGGGTGAGGGATGATTCAAAGCCATACTATCCAGCAGGCTCTTGCCCTCATATTGATAGGGATTTTGATTGTCACCTCAATGGAAGGCCTGATGATGGGTTTGTTAAATGGACATGGCAGCCAAATGGGTGTAACATCCCAAGGTATGTTCTGTATTAATATGTTTTATTGTGATTTATTTTTTGTTTTGATGTAGCTGTTCTACTTTAAATAGGTTCCATTCTGTGCTAGATAGTTTACTCTGAAAATAATTATATTCTGTTGACTAAAAGACTATTCATTTGAAGTTTGTCATATGAAATCTGCACAGGCTAGAATTTTTGTTGGGGTAGTGACCAAACTTTGCACTTTGACTGATCATCATCATTCACCGAGTCCTGTAGTGTTTTTTGAGTAGTGAAAAAGTTTAGATAACAATTGATGGCAAAAGGATAGCAACTGATGAAAAATTTTATTAATCTACTGATTGCAGGTTATAGCTAATACACCTGGATGGATTGCATAATCAATTAATTTTAGATAAAGATGTTATGTTTGACTTATCGGACTTATTAATGCATAGGCTTGTGCATGATTGCTAGCATATTTTAATAAAATAAGTGATACATAAATATACTTAGACACTCAGTTGACTTATCTATCAAAAGACCAAGTTGTTGCCATGTATAGATTCATGGAATATTGTAGTCAACTTTTGAAAGTCTATCTTTTCTAATGGGTGAACCTTGCATGGAAAATATTCAACTTTTAGCTTCTAGCAAAAATATATCTAAGGTTTTTAATCTGTTTATTGATCATCCAGTTTCAATGCAACTGATTTTCTGGGGAGGTTAAGAGGACAAAAGCTAGTTTTTGTTGGCGATTCTCTGAATAGAAACATGTGGGAGTCCTTGGTATGCATCCTTCGCCATAGCATAAGAAACAAGAAAAGAGTCTATGAGATATCTGGAAGGAGGGAGTTCAAAAAGAAGGGCTTCTATGCATTTATATTTGAGGCAAGTTACCATATTTCCATAATTTCCTCTGCTAATTTTTTTTTTTTTTCATTTGCATCGCTCTAATAGGCCCTTTGCTATGCTGTTAGGACTACAACTGTACTGTTGATTTCGTTAGTTCTCCATTTCTTGTTAGAGAAGCTTCCTTCAGTAGCAAAAATGGAACGATTGAGACCTTGAGGTTGGATATGATGGACCGTACAACTTCAATGTACCAAGATGCTGATATCCTAGTTTTCAATACAGGTCATTGGTGGACCCATGAGAAAACTTCTAGAGGGTGAGTGCAATTTGTCTTGTTTAAATTCTGTGCCTTAATGTTTGAATGTTAGTATTTAATTGTGTTCTTGAAAACCATAAATTGACACTGCCATGGTCTTAAATGAATTTTTTTTTTTTTTGTTATCTTCACCTTGACATTCAAATTATTGATCATGTTGTATGTGTAAGAAATTGCATTTGAAATCAAGGAATTAACCTCTTCATATGTTCTTTTCTCATTTTATGATTTCATAGAGAAGACTATTATCAAGAAGGTAACTATGTACACCCAAGACTCAAGGTCTTGGAAGCATATAGGAGAGCACTTCTGACTTGGGCTAGATGGATTGAGAAGAATGTAGATTTCAATCGGACACAGGTTTTCTTCAGGGGATATTCAGTTACCCATTTCAGGTGTGGTGCTGCTTTTCTCACTCTCATTTGCTTTTCATTGTGACTGAATACCTGGTTTGTTTTTTTTTTCTCCCTTTCATTTTTATAGTTTTAGATTTATTTCCTCTTGCCTTTGCCTTCTGACAAAACACTTATGTTGTTAGGTTTATCCTCCTTTGTTCATGAATAGTTAGCCTTCTTCTCTCATTGATTAAATTAAATTCTTATGTGAAGTAATCAGTTTTTGATATACTGTTTAGGTTTGTTTTAGTAACTAGTGATTCAGGATTAATTAGTAGAACATTCTGAGTAGGTTTTCTAAAGATATGTTGCATTTAAATTGAAAGACACTGGAAAATTTTCCTGAGGGAGAGGCTCAGGCTGATTGTAAATTTGTAATGCTTTTCATTGTGAGGAAACATAGTGAGGCAACAGTACTGGGATTTCAGTTTGAGTATTCATGATATATTACATGTATTTGTATTTGTGTATCTATTGAATTGATTGGCTGTTATTTTATTTGCGTTTTATTTCTAATTGTTATGGTGCTATTTTCATACCAGTTTGGAAGACTAGAGATTACAGTTGTATCTTAATTACTTAACTTATGGAGTAGTTCCACATGGAAATTTTATTATTTAGGAATAAATTTCATTACACCAAAGAATTGGAAAAGCTAGTAATTGCGAACCTCATCTACTTGTATCCGAATTACTTTGTAGCTAAACTGTAATGTCAAAAGTAGATTTTCCAGTTGTACATCATGAAGTTTAATCAATTCTAGCATTGTTAGCTCTCCATAGTAAGTGAACTATCTCAAAATTGACTACTATTTTGAATATTGCTCTCTGATTATAATCTGAGTGGTATTTGGAGTTTACTATTGCTCCTTGGCAGTAATTATTGTTTCTTCAACAAGAACTACATATGGTGGTTCTTCTCTTTGCTGATGTGATATTCTGTGAAGACATATCTTGATGTTTTTGATGTGGTTACAGAGGAGGACGATGGAACTCTGGAGGGCAGTGTCATAAAGAAACGGAGCCAATATTCAATCCAAAGCACTTAATGAAGTACCCTTCCAAGATGAGAACTTTTGATCATGTGCTTCGAGAAATGAAACATCCTGTTATATCTCTAAACATAAGTAGGTTGACAGATTACAGAAAAGATGGGCATCCTTCCATTTACAGAATGCAATACAAGACAGAAGAAGAACGGATTGCTGCCGAAAGATCTCAAGATTGCAGTCATTGGTGCTTACCTGGAGTGCCAGATACTTGGAATGAATTATTATATGCTTCCCTCTTGAAGGCTGGGAGGGGTTCATGGAGAATCTGAATGCTGTTGTTTAGAAACCACATTTCATAGTAATTTTTGTTCTTTAGATATTTTTCTACGATTGTATATCTATTAACGGTTTTCTACGTTAGGATATTATTTTGTTGATGCATGCGAGAAGGGTAAGACGCAACAATATCGAGTTCTAACTGTTGTTTTTACCTCCATTTTGGCGTAGAATTGTGTCAATGCAGCAGGCAGATGTAGGTGTTAAAAAGAGTTTCAGTGTCAAACAAAGCAGCTGATGTTAGATTCATAAGCCACCATGTATATTTGATTTTACTTATCAAGCAATGAAGATGGTCCTCATTAGTTGCTGTTTTGATGGGAAATTATAAATTTTGTTGTGATTGCAATTACCCTTGTAAATTTTGCTGTCAACTCGGACATCGATTCAATTGTCCAAAATTGCATTATTGAGCATTGACATATTAGAATGTGATAAAATAAGGCTGTAAAGTGTAGACTGATGTGATGCGAGAAAAGGAAGGCCAACATCTGTATGCTTAAAAATTTAGTTCTTTATTTATGATTATTATGTTCAAATCACTAACCAGGAATGAGTTGGTATGGCCAAATGAGTTTGAGCAGATAGCAGATACAGGCTTGCTCCTTGCCTAAGCTACTGGTAAAAATTATTGACTTCCTCTTCTGCTGTGGAATGAAACCAATTTTCTTCTAGACATCAACAAGGTATTATATTGCATTTGCACAGGATACACATACCTAAGCTACAAGCACAGGCTCGCATATGCACAGTCATGGAGAGAGAGAGAGAGAGAGAGACAAAGGGATGATCAAATTACTGTCTACTACACTGGAGAAACTGATAAGCTTACGATAAGAAACCAGAACACTCTCAAGCACAAGGCTGAGGTTTCTGTTGAATATAGAGTTTTATGAACTTATATTCCCATGCAAGAGAGAAACTACATAGAAAAGAGGAAAAACTAAGCTATGAAAGGCTCAAAACCAAGCCTGTTGCCGTTCTGTGACTTGCCGGTCCGCCAAGCATTAGCCAAATACACTCTGCTAGCTTTGCTTCAGATTGAGAGGAATACTTCTTCATGGGCGCAATAGTTTTTTTAGCATTAGCATAGCCATTGGCTAAGCACAGGCAAACTGTTGGAAATTTTTTTGGAGGAGGGTGAGGAATCCCTCAACTCCAAAGCCCCTTTGCTTTTCAAGACCCATGGATGGATTCTGGAAAAAAGACCGCCATTACCTATCAGATTCAAGCAACTGATAGCTTGGTTTGGTTCTATCCAATGGGCTCTTATAAAAGCTAGTGGGGAGTTTATTCACTTGCTATAGGCCTTAAATAGCTGCGATAGTGAAGCAGTGATATGCAATAGGAGACACTATACTTTGATAAATCTTGTATTTCATTATTAATCCAAAGCAATCCTTGCTTTTCCTTTACAATTTCACAATTAAAAGTTGGTATGGTTGGAAAGGTTGCTAATTATTTATACACGTTTCCATTTGATGACTATCTTACCCTTCAGCTACTTGCCTATGCTAATATGCTATTTCTTTCGATCTCAACTTTATTTTCTTTCTCATGGTACGTTGAATTTGTCGAATCAATATTATGGGTCACAAAATATGTAATTCTCTCTTTTTGATTAAATTGATAAAATCTCTTACGTTAATGATAAATGAAGAGAATCTAAATCCGAAAATTTCTACTTCTTACCAATCAAACTAGGTCGCTTTAATAGTCTCAGCTATGATAAATACATAGTGAAAACACTGCATGTGGAGTTGCGGGTAGTGAAAGTATAAATGGTTCCATTATTATTATTATTTTAATATTGAGAAAGAAAGATTATATTGGAGAAATTCGAATTTTGACATAACTTTTAAATAGTTTCATCTTACCGTTTCATCTTACCATAAGTTAGATACCAGTTAGATGGTTCTACTTTCAATGGACAAGTTTTACAATGTTAACTCTGAGGAAGGACTATATGCTCAGTAAGTCATTTATTAAATTTCCATAATCAAGGATCTTGTTGAAAGATTGGAGAAGGATATTATTGACAATATTGAAAAAGATACTAACTTTTATTCTTTGGTGCATGACTGCTTTAGATTATTGGAGTCTTCCTACTTTTCGATTGCATCAGTGAATCCACTAACTCATGCTCATCTCCAACTTTTCCCTTCTCGAAATCCCACTAATTGCCACTAATCCCATATTTTCTGGCCAGCTATATTTTTGTAAGCTATTGATAGCCAGCTGACCCATACTGAGTATGAATCTCGTAATTCTAAGCAATATCACGAGCAAATAAGCTAATGAGACGATATCCAGCATTTGACAGAGGTGATTGGAATTAATGGGGTTTGAGAGTATCACTGAATCAAAGAATTGTTCATCAATTATTTTCAAAATTTATTATTAGGAGCTTTGTCCTTTAGGCCTTAATGGAAAATTTGAGTCATTTATTCAAATGAGCAATACACAAATAATAATCTGTAATGTGAAGCCAAGCCGCGGCCAAGGCCAATCGGTGCATGAAGTTATCTATCTCTATCAGTTGCCACCTTTACAATCTAAAAACAGGATTTCCACGCTATTGCCAATTTGCCATCATAGACAAGAATGGAGGCGTGTCATTTCCCATATGGCTACATGTTATGAAGTGGAAAAGAGCAACTCATGGGTTTGAGAAACTTCCAATAGATTTTCATGTCCCTCCATTCTTTTTTAAAAAAAAAAAATTGCCTTCAAAAATAAATATTCTCACCGTTTTATAATATTTATCGTTATAAAAAAAATTTTATTTCAATATAATTATCATTTTATATTATTAATATTTTTTTAAATTTATTATCATCATCATTTACTTTTTTATTTTAATTATTAGTATTGGTGTACAATTTTAGTTAAAGATAATTAAAAATATATTAAACTATTAATTAAAATTATTTTTAATTAATTATTTTTTTAATTTAAATATATAATTATAAAAAAACAGATATTATAAAACTGAGCGGATCATTTTCTACTTGCCTATAATTGGATCTTATGTCTTTGGACCCAGTGATCTCCCGCTCAGACATGCACCCAATGGGACTCCCCACTCTTGATGCCTGTTGATTTGTCTTTTGTATGTACAACATTTTTTCTATGTTTGTTTAGAGAATCCCACTTTGCCCATTTGATTATCAGCCATGTTTTATGCTCCTTATAATAGTGAAAAGCTGGTTGATGTGTCTCTTGGATCATAATGAATCGCCATTATTGTTAGGGCAGGCATGAACCCCTTCCGCTAAGTTTTCTTTAGAATAATTGATATATTTTTATTCATAAAATTCTGTATATTATTTATAAAATAAATCATTTTAAAATATTAATTAAAATCCATTTGTAATATTATTAATAATTATATATTAATTTAATTTTTAAATTATATTTCGTCACGAAATTTATTTAATGATTTTATATCCTTATTAATAATGAAGATCATTATCACACTTAATATTATAATGTAAAGGCCACTGAAATTTATATAACATATCAAATCAAGTCCAGAAACAGTCAACAAATATCAATCTTAAAAATTTATATTAAAGAAATATAATAGAATTTTCAAAATGGGAAACAATAAAATGATTTTAAACAAAAGAAATCTTAATAATGAAAGATTATATAAACAAAAAAAATGATGAAATAGAGTAATATCACTTAACTTTTTGAAATAAATAAAAAAAATTAATGAGAAAGGAATTTTCCATCAGCAAAAATTTTCAACGATGTCTAAAAAAGCCAGAGCAAATTTTTTATTCAAGAAAAAAAGCCAAAATAATTGAGTGTTCAGAGAAAAAGAGAAAGAGCCACCTTTAGGTAAGTTGAGAAAAAGGTAGGTTTTGATGTGAAATAATTCAGGCTTGAATGGGATGTTCTATGGAGGCCACTAACACAATTTATTGATTGATGAGCTTAGTTTTGGAGAAAGGCAATGACTTTGTTCAGAAAATGAGTTCAATTGAGAACTAAGATAATCATACACTTTATAATTGTCATCAATGTTGTTATCATTATCATCTTCTAATTTCTGTTTGTCACGAGAAAATGTTTA